>MU858269.1:19102-56761 GCA_033297075.1 Rhypophila decipiens | reverse complement strand
CTAGTGTTGTGGTTGTGTAATTGAGGATAGATGTGGTGGGTTGTGAAAAGTGCGACACTCGCTTGTCTGCGACACTCGCTTATCACGCACGTTATACGTAGGATATCAAGCAAAATGTTTCCACCATAATTCTATCTCAAGTTATATGGTTTGTTTTTTAAAATCACAGTCTGGGACCCCGTCCTGTCTCCTTCAGGTACTTTGGCACGGGACAAAGAAATAACTAATCATACGGTTGATATGCATACAAAATAAACCCGTTTTTTATATGCACTACATATAATATATTCTACGACAATGCAAGTGCGGCTTTGAAAAAACAAAGGGTGGGATTCTTATAGGCGTTTACTATATTAACTCCTAACACTTGACAGGTTTTGTACGTATGAAGTAAGGATTGTATACGTATGAATGTTAAAATAAAAACCAATATAAAAGCAAAAGGCACCAAAAATACATACTACAAGAAAGCAAACAATCAGTAATCTTACCCGAGTTAAAACCCCAAAAAGAAAGTTGTAAGCGAACAAATATTTCATCATCCTCCGAATGAAAACTCAACCAAATCACCTGCTTAGTAACCACGTCCAAACCAATCACCTCTATCAGCCGCCTCATACTCAAGATTGGCCGTGCAGCTATCGCGCTTCATGAGGGTATGACGGCGCACCAAAGCAGCACCAATCTCCTCCTCCGTCATGTTCCCAGCCGCCACCGCGGCCTCGAGCTCCTCGCCCATGTCGAAATGCAAGTAATCCGGGTCTCGCTTTGTGATCCTGGTACCGCGTCTTGGGTGGCCATCTTCGAATGTCATTCTGTTTTGTTGTTTTGTTTTCAAATTAGTTATGTTGCGCAGTGCAGTACATACGTACCTTAGGGAGGTGAGAAGAAAACTTACTCCCATTGCTCGGTGGAAGGGCGAAGCGTGTGCACAAGGATGAGCCGTGTCACTCTGCCGTAGCTTCCTGCTGGTAGGCGGTGCGCGGCTAGGAGGGTGGGATACTCGGTGTCGGGCCAGATGCCGATGTAGATGCTCATGTCGGTGTTGCCGGCCATTACGTAGACGGTTCCTCGGCAGGAGTGGGCCATGGCGTCGGACATGCTGTTTTGTTTTTTTGCACCTTGTGTTAGACAAATGTCCGAGTAAGAGAGAGAAAGAGAGCAGTTCATACACGCGGAAATAGTGCCTCCGGTAATGCAAATAGTCGTTGCCATCGAATTGACCAGTGTTGCTGGGGGCCAACCTGTACAGCCAGCTCTCACCCTCCTCGATTTCCCAAAAGTTGTGTTTGAGCAGCTCAGTCTTGGACTGGTCGTCGATTTCGTTCTTCCCAGGCCAGAGGTTCCAGATGGTGTACAAGTTCTGCGAGCAAGCATACTGCGTCGCGAGGTCCGACTGGCCCGCGGGCGGCGTGAGGAGCCCCCGTGCGAGTTGGATCGCCACCTGCTCGGCCGGCGGCAGGCCCGTGTAAAAGACGCATTTGTTGTTGAGTCGGTCCTTGCGCGCCTTGATCATCTGCGTCTGCATGTACTGCCAGTCGAAGGAGAGGATGTCTTGGTCCAGGTTTCTGGCTAGGCCGGCGCACCCGGCGCAGTCGCCGCGCCCCAGGGGGGCTCCGACTGGTCGGGGCGTGGGAGGATTGGGCGCTCGCTTTCCCAGTTTTCCGCCGGTTCTGGTAGGCTCCTCGGTGTTTGAGCGCGTGGCGGCCTTCCAGAGGTGCTGCTGGAGGCGGGCGTCGTGCCATTCGAACAGGATCTCGGTGTTGTTGGTGAGCTGGGCGTACTCGCGGGTCAGGCGCGGAACCTCGGCCCGGGCGTGGAAGACGGGCATCTTGTCGCTGGCCGTCGCCAGGCCGGCGACGACGGCGACGATGACAAGCCAGCTGTTCATCTTGAACTTGGGACGTGTGTTTTGGTGCAGGTGGTGCAGTGACTGATCCGTCCGGCTGGGAGGAGGAGGGGGAAGCAAAACTCAGCGAGTTTTCACCCAAGAGTTGCCCGTGATACTTGCTAGACAATTACTAGAACTCGCGCTCATCAAGCAGTCGACGAACTGGCCGAGTTCCGTGCTGACTCGGTAAAAGTAAATCCCATGGGAGACTTGCGTGGATAGAAGCCGGGATTGCCACTCGCAGTGGGATTGTTCAGAGATCGCCCTGTCCCATCTCATTAATCTCAAGGCCCTGGATATCCGAAGGTAATTCCCTTCACCCCTCCAATCTCTTCAGGGGCTCGCTCCGAAATGGTGAGCGAGGGCCCATTAGGGAGCGAAATGGCAACGAACTTCCCCAAGTGTTCTTGGCGTTTTCTGTGTTGAATCATGTCGAGAACTTTTGTACACTACAGTGAGAGGTTACAATATTGCTGATTTGAATGTGATAGGATCCTTAGTGTGTGATGTTTGACTAGGCTGACAAAACACTAACCATATGAATCCAGGGAGGGTTGTAATGGAGGATCAGGAAATCTCAGACAGAGTTGAGGTACGGAAGGTGTGGGTACGATACCGCGGACAACTATTACACCCCAGTTCGGGGCCAAATTGATTGACAGAGCATTTCCAGGAAAGCCGCGTATACCTTCGTAACTTCGTATACAGATCCCTATTGGGGAGAACCCTGCATACGGTCTTGTCTTGTATCCAGCGTTGCATCCGGCGCCCGTTTTGGCGTCTGTTTAGCGTTGAGGCTCTTGGCGTTTGCATGTGCATGTCAGGGGAACACAGGAACAGCGCCGCACACGTACAGTACATGGAGCCCCCTCGGGCCCTCGTCGGAATTCAGTTCATGGGTAAGGTACGGCGAGCTACGGATGCGGCGGTACGGATACGAACCGAAAGCGTGGGGTGGGATGGTCAGGCCAAGGTTAGCGATTCTTCTTGGCTTTGCAAAAGTCCGAGGAGCAAGGCAGGGTCCGATGGTCTAACGTCCGACCCCCCATAACCGGTTGATGTGTCTTACAGTCTCAGGGACTAAATTAACTTTTGACAAGGCTTCAGGTAACAAGGACGCCAAGTCCCGACTAGCTGCTGCGGGGATTCCTTCCATGTGTTACCTCGAACCCTGGACATACCTTGAAAAGCCTGAGGATGACCCCGGTCTACACAAGTCACGCGAGTCGGCTTTTCTTTCCGCACTGTGTTCGTTGTCATTACAGTGTGAATATTACTGTGAGGACACTACTAGTCAAATGCGGAATATGATATTGATGGGGCAAATGCGAGCACTGGTTCCTCACTCTTGGTAGTTTGGGGGCCGGCACATCAGGGGTGTTGTGCATCTGATCATCTGAACCCTGAAACGGGACAAACCTTCAGATGCAGGAACAGATCCCTGAACAAAGGGTGTAGAGATAAAATATCTTGGCTTCTAATCCTCACCCCCTCATAATAACAAAACTAAATATTCACACAGCAGCAATCTCAGATTCAATGTGTTGATCCCATGATGCGACTTTGGGAATAGGGGTAATCAATAGTGCTGATGGAAAGACTCTCTGGTGCGACACAGCCTGGTCTGCCAAAAGAAAAGTATGGGCTACCAATCCCTGTATGTGATAAGGAAGTACCGCTCTCGCCGTGCGGGATGCCGACTTGACCGAGTGACAAGGAGGCAGCAGAGGAGAAGGTCGTGATATGAGAGGGTATCCTGCCTCTCCCCACATCGAAGCAACAGTAGTAGACAAGCCGGCATCTCTCTGCCTCTCTCTTTTGGCCATTCGTTTTGGAGAGAAAGCTTTTTGTCTTGTCTCGTCTTCTTCGTCTCTCTTTTTCTCTGGCACGGGAGTGACCATGGCCCGATACGTGGTTCTGTGGCTCCACGCCATCATAACGCTCTTTGCACTCCTTGCCTCTGCACAAGCACCACCGGCGGCTGAAAACAAGTCGTCGTCGTTGTCGTCGTCTTGGATGGACCTCAACTCACAGGCACATGCCTTCCTTCAGGGACGTCAAGTTGACTCGACTTGTACGAATGATAGGCCGTGTGAAGACGGTTCATGCTGTCATGGACGATCGTGAGTGTTTTTCCTCCAAAGCCACTGTTGTCACATATCATAACTAACTCTCGAAAACAGAGGTTTCGTACGTTCCTGTCTTACTTAGACAAAAGTCCCATCCCCAAGCCCAGCTAAGTAATAAACAACTAACATGATACTTTCACGGTGAAATCTAGTGCGGCCGCACGCCAGAGCATTGCGCCGCAGGCGTCTGCGTGTCCAACTGCGATGCCAAAGCAGACTGTGGTATCGGCTCCGACCCAGTCGGCAAGACCTGCCCCCTTAACGTTTGCTGCGGAAAGTGGGGATACTGCGGGACGACAGCGGTGA
Source organism: Rhypophila decipiens (assembly GCA_033297075.1). Taxonomy (NCBI): domain Eukaryota; kingdom Fungi; phylum Ascomycota; class Sordariomycetes; order Sordariales; family Naviculisporaceae; genus Rhypophila; species Rhypophila decipiens. The sequence continues at coordinate 52,435 of MU858269.1, read as the reverse complement.
GTTCCTCCATGCCATGAAGCCTACTCGTTTATTGAGCCCCACGGCGGTTCGGAGAACGAAAGTGGAGCCCAACCAACGGATAGCTAAGGCTCCTCGCTCAACGCTGACCTTGTTTCATTCCAAACGCTAGAATTTCTGTGGCGATGGCTGCCAGAGCAACTGTCCACAGCCGGGTCCAAAGATGCTCAGCGAGGGCGATGTGGATGAGCTGGTGATTGGGTACGTTTTTTCACTACTTGGGCAAGGTCCATCCAGCCCGTGAATGAGTGACTGACGAGATGCACAGATACCTTGAAGCATGGAACTTTGTGGATGACGCTGGCTGTACGTTGAATTATTTCTTTAGCTCCAACCATTTATCTCTAGCAGGCTATGGGACGGACTGACCTCTCTCGATGACAAAAGGTGCCAAACGCAAGGCCGACTGGGTCCCCGTGGGCCAACTCACCCATCTCAACGTGGCCTTTTACTACATACAGCCTGGCACTTTTGCCATTGACCGCATGCCAGGCGTGCCACCCTCGGCTTACAACCAGCTCGTCGACCTCAAGGAGAAGGCACCCGGGCTCAAGGTCTGGCTGGCTATCGGCGGCTGGACGTTTAGCGACAACAACACGGTGACGCAGCCGCTGTGGAACGAGGTGTCCAAGAACGCGGCCAACCGGAACAAGTTCATATCGGAGCTGATGAAGTTCATGAGTGACCAGGGCTACGACGGCGTCGACCTCGACTGGGAGTATCCCGGGGCTGGCGACCGCGGTGGCAAGCAGGAAGACGTGGACAACTTTGTCCACCTCGTCAAGGACATCCGCCGCGCGTTTGACCTTCAAGCCACGGCGAGCGCTCACAGCTGGGGCTTGTCCTTCACCGCCCCGACCTCGTACTGGTACATGCGCTGGTTTGACCTCAAGGGCTTGATGGAAGCCGTTGACTGGGTGAATTTGATGACATATGACATGTACGTGCTTCATTTGTTCCCTCTCTCCTGAAGTGACAGCCGAGACAACATGGTGACCTTTGGCTGACAACTGAAAATCAAACAGTCACGGCAGCTGGGACTCTCCCGAGAACCAGATCGGCAACATCGTCTTGGCACACACCAACCTGACCGAGATCGAGGATGCGCTGAATCTGTTCTGGCGAAACGACGTGCCAGCCAACCGTATCAACCTGGGCATCGGCTTCTACGGCCGCACGTACAAGTTGGTCGATGGCAACTGTCGTACGCCGGGGTGCAAATTCATTGAGGGCGGCACGCCCGGCCCCTGCACCGACACATCCGGAGTGCTGTCATACAACGAGATCTCGGCAATCCGCAAGGAGTTCAACATCAACCCAGTGTACGACAGGACGGCCGGGGTCAAGTACATGCACTACAACCGCGACCAGTGGCTGTCGTACGACGACGAGGAGACCATCAGAGACAAGGTGGAGTACGCCAGCTCCAAGGGCCTACGAGGCCTCTTCGTCTGGGCCATCGACCAGGACGACGACGACCACACGGCCATGAGCGCCATCGTGCCGCCCGGCAAGTTCGACAAACGCAACGGTGTAGGCAGCAACGGCAACTTGAAGCCAGCCACCGGCAGCTGCTCTTGGAGCCCCTGCGGCAGCAGTCCCAAGTGCTCCAAGAGTGGGACCGTTGCCAACGGCCACGACATCAAATGCAAGAACGGCGGACGCAAGGTCCTGTGCTGCCCGATTGACGCCCAGCCCGACCCAAGAACCTGCCGGTGGGAGGTTGGCACCAACAATCCCTTCAGTAAAGCGTTTGGTCTCTGCGGCAAGCCCAACTGCCACGATGACGAGGTTCTCGTCGCCACCAGCGACCAGCACTACTGGGAGAATGGAGACAAGGCCTGCAACTTTGGGACAGCCGAGCCAAAATACTGCTGCCAAGGGGTACGTTAACTGATGCCACCTGACTTCACACTGACTCGCTTGCTAACAAGGGGAACAAACAATACAGAAACGAGGCGGAAAGGACGTTTGCGCGCCTTCAGACAAGTGCATCAACATATTGTTAATGGAACATGATGCAAGCCTTGCCTGTCCCCAGGGACGAAAGAGATTTGCGACATCGGGCGGTGAGTTTGCTAGTTCTTTTCTTCCTATTTTGGCTGCCAAACATACATAGCTAGTCAAGCGATGCATTCTTTGATTTATGACCCATAACATGTCAAATACTAATTCTTGCTGACCCCTAGGCAAATGTGGCACCGCGACTCCACGCCAGTCCGTCACAACTTGGTGCTGCGAGGCCGAGGTGGAGACCAAGAATTGCTTCTGGACCCCGGAAGGCAAAGACAAGCTCAACTTTGGCGACGACTGCTCGAACCTGAGGGAGTGCCCACCCAACTACGTCGAGATTGGCGAAGACACGGCGGCCGCGGCGGGCTCCTATAGCCAATTGCCCGACTGTATCCCCCCTGGACCCTGCATTGACGTTTACGACGACCTCTTCGACATCTTCTTTGGGCCTGATTCATGCAAGCTCTCGTGGGGAAAGCCAGTGCCGAGGAAACTTTGTTGTCCGGCGAATGACTTGAACATTGTACGTCTCTCACTCACGTTATTTCTTTGGTTTTCTTTTTGCCAAACCTCAGACTAGCAGATGGCTTACTCTGTTCCTTTGCAACACCTACTTAGGGACTCGACTTTTTGCCTGTTCCACTAGAGTACCTCTTTGACTACGAAGGCCAAGACCCACCAGACGATGCCATCACGACGTATCAGATCGACATTGACGCATCCGGAGACCTGGCCAACGACGCGAGAGATGCCAACTCCAATGCCTTTGGCTGGCACATCATCTCGGGTAAGCATTTGTGTTTCTTTTCTTTATCTTTTTTGGAAGTACTAGCCGCTAACGTGCTTCCCTTCAAGGTCCACCCGGCGAAGTCACATCCTTTGACCGACGCGACGGCTCGCATTGGCTGCTCCTCGGCTGCGACAAGGAAATGCACGAAGATCACACCCACACAGTCAAGGCCGTCTGCACCGACGAGTCAGACGGTAGTAATTGCGACCACATCTTCCGCGACGGGGTAGCCACCACGGTCGTCCAGATGCCCAAAGGCTGCGGGCCAGGGAAATACGCCATTGCCGTCAGCATGGAGCCGGCCTCACCAGACGAAGACATCCACGAAGATCCCGCCGTGACACACGAGCTCTTCAAGCGGCTTGAGAAGCGCGGCATCACCAAGCCTCGCGTCTACGACTTCACCTTCAACTACGACTACTCGCCCATCGTCAAACGTGGGGATCCTAACAAGCGCATTCGAATCGATTACTCCGACGACGCGGGATACTGGGCCAACATCGTGTCTGCCCCTCCCGGTCGACCTATCGGCAGCCGGTCCGAGCATATGGCTTGGAAGCGGGAGCAACAGGTCGAGGTTGAGAGAGATCACGGCGGTTCATGGGAGAGTTATCTTGACCACAAGTGGCGTCTTGATCGGCGATCAACCCCAGAGCACCAGCTTCACGAGCTGCACGAGCGCTGGTTCAGTTCTACACTGGGAGACTGGCTCAATGCCATGCAGCATGTGGATGAAAGCTATGAGGTGTTCAAGCGGAGCATCTCGGATAATGTCGAGTGGACATTGTTCGAGTGGGGGCCTAAAATCTGCCAGCTGGGCGGGTTCCCGACCGAGATGTACCTCAAGATGTGGGCCGAGATTAACTATGAGGTCGAGGCCGTTGCCATGTTGAATCTTATCGGCGACTTCGGGGACCTCAACAGTTGGAAGGAATCGCACGTCCACTTTAGGACAAAAGGTGACGTGGAGGCCAGCCTTAATGTTCTGGCGTTTGCCAAGATCTCGTTTAATAGTGATGAGATTGAGCTGTTTGGTATGGAGCGGTTTGGGGCTACGTTTGGGATTCCGGGGTTGGTAACTGTTGGACCGAATTTCAAGATTATGGCGGTATGTCTTTTTCTTCTTCTTTTTGTTTCAATGGCAACCGACAACAGCTGACATGTTGTTTTCTTTTCTAGCGTCTCGATGGCGAGGCTAGTCTCCACACCGAGGCCAAGATCTCCATGAAGGTAGCCTCGTGGGACTACACGCAACAATACCCCAACCGGGATCAAACCGTACAAGACAAGCCGGCAGAGAACGATAAGGCCGAAGCCAAGCAGATGAAAGACGCGCCGGCGGGGACAGGCTTCGACGGGCCCAAGTTCCACGCCGACATCGAGGTCAAGGGCCGCTTGACCTTGACCCTGACGCCCAAGGTCATCTTTGGCATCCAGTGGAAGGTCGACGTCCCCGACGTGTCGGTGGAGGTGGGCATCAAGTCTTTTGCGACTATCCACGCCAGCGCGGGGGCGTCAGTCGACACGGGCGAGACCTCGGCTCAGCTGCGCGCCTGCTGGGGTATTGATTGCGGGTATACCCTCTACGCGTCGGTCAATGCGCCGACGATATTTGGTTACCACCTTTCGCAGTACTGGCCGCTGGCAAGTGATGCTGTTCCCATTGTGGATGAGTGCGTCGAGGTTGAGTTGTGGGACGGTACGAATGACTGTGATAATTGCCCCGGTGTAAATACCCGTCGTCGCCGCAGTATCAGCGACCTTGGGGGATTGGAGGCAATAACGATTGTTAGTGAGAGTGATTTGAACAGAAAGAGGTTCCGGCGGGAACTGTCGGCGCTTGAGGCTATTTCGCCGGTAAATTATGTTGCGGCGTTTGATCCGAAGCTGTGACGAAGGGAGCGAAGAGAGGTCGGCTGACTGTACTGTAATCATTTCTTGTCTTTCTTTTGTTTTATAGTTTATCTGTAACTTGTAACTTGAACAAAACATACAACGAGTTTTGCCATTTCTTTCAAACTTCCGATACCTAACGACGACTGAGCAACAAGCCTGCTTGTCAAGACTATCTTTCAGTTAATAACTCAATGTCTCGGAGCCGACAATGATAATATTTTTTTGTCGATGGCCGTGACGATGTCCTAGCCAACAAACGGCTGAATACCTTCACTCGCTGAAATCTCCAAACCCACCTCCCATGTCCCATTTCCTAGGCCTAGACTAGTTCCATGTAGCATCAGCATTGGCAAGCAACCAGCCATAACAACCATTGCAAAGAAACCCACCGCCCGTCCAGTCTCCCTCCCGAACCGCAACCAGCTTCGCCGTCTTCGTGCCCGTGCAGCGCGCACAAGTAAACGTCGCGACCTTGTCGAGGCGGAACTGCTGGAGATTGCCGCGGGCTGGGGATTCTTTGACGATGATTCGGTCAGTGCCGTCAGCGCCGAGGAATGAAGCTTTAGTATCGTCGCTGTTGTCGTTGTTCTGGGACGTAGGGGCAGTGTCCGTCTCGGGTCTGTCGGCTGTGGGTATGGTTGCTTGATTTTGTTGTTGGTCGCCGTCGGAGGGGGACATTGTTTGATTGAGCTTGGGTTCTTGATGGTGTTTAGATCCGGGGTCAGCTGCGTTGTTCGTATGTTATGGGAAGGGTGGCAAGGACCAAGTACCCATGTGTCCTAATGGAATCTTCGGTCTTGTTGGAGTTTGAGCCCTTGCGGTTGATGGGACTGGGTAGTTCAGAAGAATGCAAGTTCAACATGAACTGTTCAAGACTGCGCGTGGAAAGAGAGGCACGAATGTGGTGTCGGGCTTGGGAAAATGGAACAGGGGAGAAAGAGATCGTTCTTTTTGTTGCCCACAGTGTATTAATAAATAAATAGCAAGATTTTATTCGGGTTGTGCATTGTAGGGTATTCATGCCGTGAGGCCTACTGTCATCTGCTGCTTCCCGGAAATAGACAAGCAATTCGGCATGCTGTGTAACAGCTCGGTGATGAAGGAAAAATAAGCAGCTAGATGTGGGATTGGTGGAAAAATGAGGAGGAGGGTTCCCTCTTGACGTCACAAAACCAACGTGTAGGCTGAGCGTCAAGTATGTGTGTGGTGTGCATGCCTCTCTTCTACTTTTGAGTCCTTGGCAGAGGATATGATGAAAAAATTGAAAATTCCAATGGCCAGCAAATGAGGAGTGTAAAATCCCTGCCCTGTCGTTGTTACATTTGAGGAAGATGATAGGAAGGTGATGCCTGAAGGTCACATCACCAATTGACAAATGAGAAGCCCTCCGGTTCAAGAACACGTCGGAGCTCGTCGAATAACTGCTGCATCCGAGCGGTGGACCCAGGTTGGTGTTGGACCGAGGGGTGTTTGGAATGAGCATGGAACAAGCCCGCGAGGTCATTGATAGGACCGGAGGCGGAGAAATAGAATGGCTCATCACGTGGTGTCGCCTTGATCTGGCCCAGGATCCCCTTGCATATGGCAATATGGGAGTTCAAACTGGGACCGCCGGCCGAGACTGCCAGTCTCTCCCGAATGTTTTCCAGTGCTAAAAAGTCCCGGACTGTTCGGTGTGCGAAGTCGACGCGTAGGTTGAAGAGCACGCTGGAGGAAAGAGAGCTGAGGTGTCCGCCGTTATCGTAGAGCTTGGATTCTAGGAGACCCTTGCAGCATGCGTTGAGGCGTCTTTTCATTCGGCGCAGTCGCTGAACTGGCCATGGTTCCATTGGCATCGTGATTACAGAGCCATGGTTGTTGTCGTCGTCTTGATCGATGAACCAGTACGCCATCAGAGGTAAGATGGTTCGCGTGTCTAATGTTACCTGAAAGAACCGGGCAGTGGCATGTTGGTAGTCGCTTTCCACCGAAAAGAGCTCTCTCTCGAAGAGGAGCGTCAGGTCTTGGGGGTAGGTTCCAAGCCTTCTCTGGAGATCCACGATGCGATCGGCGTTGGTGACGCCCTGGAGGAGCGAGTTGACCACTAGTCTGGCCCAGAAGAACACGCCATCTGCCCGAATAACAATCTCGTGAATCAGCTCTTGGCACCGGTGGTCATCTTCTTTCATTTCCCGGAAGCTGGGGTCTTCTTGCAAAGTATCCTGGACATATAGCTTGATATCATCGTAGGTCAGGTCTTGGAGACGTAGCATCGTTAGTTCGTTTCCACCAAAGGCCTTTTCAAACTCGTTCCATGGGCGGCTTGAAAGACACATCTTGACCATCCTCGACGACTTGAGCACCTTGACCAGCTGAACCATGTCCTCCGGTTTTCCTTTGTACTCATCAAGACCATCGATGAAGAAGCACAGCAGCAGAGTCTTTGCCTCAGCTGCATGACTCAGCAGGCTTTGCATTGCCCTTGTAAGCTCTAAAACGGTGAGGTGGCTTTCGTTGAACTCGTCTCTTCTCAGACCCCGGCTGCTTAAGTATCCCTCCCATTGGTCTGGAAAGGTGTGATTAATCAAGTATCGATGTCATTGTAATATTTGGTACAGGAGACTGCGCAAAAGGCCCTCTTGAGACTTTTGCAGGTCATCGCGTCCTAAGCTCCAAAGAAAGTATCTGGGCACCACCAGCTGGTCCTCGGAATATCCTCTCGAATTTGCCCATCGTTTCAAGGCACTTTGTACAGCTGGAAGGTCGCACAGATAGCGCATCAAGGTGCTTTTACCGGATCCTAGCTTTCCCGAAACCCAGTAACTGGAACGATCGGCCTCCAGACACTTGAGGAACGTGGAGCCACCGTGTAGGGTTGTCGCAGCGGCAGGGTCGTTAATCCAGGTGAATGTACCTTTATGAGGTTCGTCGAGGGATAGGTATCTGTCATTCATGGATTTGAAGCGTAGGTTGCTGAGGATCCACCGTTCCGCGGCTGCCGCGGCTTCCGCGGCTTCCTCCACAATTTCCGGTCCTTTTTGGTAGTCGAGATTGAGCATTTCCAGGATGCGGTCGATCTTGATGTTCTGAACTCGAGTAGCGTCCACGAGCTGAGTATGAAGATCGTCCATATGCTTCTGGAGAATTTCTATCTCCATTGATTTGGGACCCCGTTGGCCATATGAGCCAAATTGGAGCTGAGAGAGCATTGATTGAAGACCAGCGAGCTGTTTGTCAACTTTCCCGATGTTAACCTGGGCACTGAGCCTGTGAAGGCGCTGCTCCAGACCATCGATCTCGTCTTTGCGTTTGATACTCCCAATGGCCTGGTAGAAGCTCTTCCATTTCGTATGACGCCCCTCTACTCGCAGCTTGTCCAAGGCCCGTAGAAGCTCGTCTGCAACAAAACCACACTGCAAACTGAGTGATCGAAGGCACTTGTCATCATCGGTAAGCAAGGATTCGTCAAGAGCCCGGGGAAAGGTCGTCTTCTCAACCCTGTTCTTGATGTCATTGGTGAGTGTCTCTGATTCGAGGTGTGTGGCTGTTGCTCCATTTGAAGATTGGTAGATATCGCGGCCTGTCGTGATGATCTCGCGTGTAAAGTTGATAAACGTGAGAATGTTGGTTGCAAGGCCAAAGGCAGAAATCGGATCCATATTCGCTGCCTGTTGGTGTTATTCTCTGGTGGGTAACGAGTGGACACTTGGGAGTCTCGAGTCAGTCTGGAGAGAATCTCGAGCTGTCGTATTTTCAGCCAAAAGATCTCGGGATAATTGTACCAATCGCGTTCGCGGAGTTAGACTATCACATATAATATTAAATGCAACAGCATATTTTGCGGCAATTTTATCCTACCGTGGGCGGCTGTTTGCGAAGGTCTGGAAGCATATGCTCATTTGAGCGATGCCAACAACATACGAAGTCCAATTGTCTTCACAATGCTTGACCTCTACACTCTCCGAGAAGAAACTGACGCAGGCATGACCGTTTCGTGGGGTCGTCTACTTGAGGTCGTTAGGGCCCTTCCAGCTACCGATCCCCTCGATAAGGTATTCGCATCGGTGGCATGGCTGGAGGAAAGAATCGGTGGGAAAACAGAGTCCCGTGTTCCCATATATGGCGGAACCTATGTACGGGAAAAATACCACCATGCTGCAGAATTCCTTCTTACCCAGTCACCAAATGAGCCTTTCCTCTCAGTGCTGTCCATGAAGGAAGACGATGTCGCTAAACCCCCGGCGGAAATGACTTTGTCGTGGGTGCCAGACTGGCGGCGGCCACACACGGTATATCGACTTAATACCGATGCGAACCTGTTTTCAGCCTCGGTTTGCACATCACCTTCTTACCTGTCCCGGTCTCAGAAGTTACATTTGAGAGGATGCATTACCGATGAGGTCGCGGCGGTGGGGCCTTACTTGCCCCCACGACGTCCTCACGACAAGTTCAACCTTAGAGGGGCAAACAATATCATGTTCGCTGAATGGTACGAATGGGCAGAGAGTAGGGCGCTATCAGGAAAAGAAAGGTACCATTGTTTCCATGATAACCCTCCTGCACAAATTTGTCAAGTATGATGCTGATACGAATGCCTAACCTACGAAAGGAACGAACTTATCCTGCGTTGGGCCCAAACCATCCAAGCAGTTGGCAGGCACATACCCTCATACTTGGCGGTGAAAATGGAGCACTCAACTGGTCTTGTGGAACTCGCAAAGAGCTGGCTGGACTATCTCGAGACCGAAGGTGGGGAGCAAACGGAGGACCTACGCCAGTTTTACGCCAGCTGCCTCCCGGCTCACGGAAGGCGCTTTGGGATCACCCGTCGCGGTCGATTTTGCCTACTACCAAAGAATACCGTCATCGGCGATTCGATATACATTCCCTACGGCTCTAAGGTCCCGTTCGTTTTCCGAAAATGAACGGACATGACACGATATGAACCACAATATTTCTTAAGTATAGGAGGGTGCTATATCCATGGGGCTATGATGGGGGAGGCTATGGACTGGGATGGTGTTTTCGAGATTGAATTTGAACTTTTCTAAGCGATCTATTTATCTGCCCATTGCTGTAATCTCGGTCTTAGTCCTCGGTTGCTAGTTTGTACGGAGGTTGTGCTTTGTCGTTTGGGCTGGGGTATTGTTTCCCCACACAGCGTTACGGGAAGAAAGCCCATAATGACAAGGACTGTATATGTCTTATCTCCTCACAACATTGAACTTCGTTCAGACAAGTCGAGTACAAGCCTTGAACTGGATTGTCAAAGGGTGTACGAGAGCAGTCTACTATAAAGGCCTCTTATACCATTCTCCACACTTGGATATTTTCACCTCATATTATAACGGACAGACTAGATCTAAGGAACTAAACCACTGAACCACACGACCAAAAGATGACTACAATCACCGAAAGGCTTGTTTGGCTCAGTGATATATATGGATGGATGGATGGCTCCGCCCAACACTTGAACCGCTATAGGAGTTACAGGGGAAGTTATTTCTACACTACGTCTCGTCATTCTTCTTCTCGGTCCCAGGATCACGTCTCAAGCCCCATAAAGATATATCACACACCACCATCCATTGAAAAAGGGTAATTGTAGGGACACCCCTATGTTTTGGTAAAAAACACATATATACCGCCCTACCAGCTGCAATGGGCACGGGCAATACAAATAACGTTTTCTGGCCATAAAAGCCGTAAATGCATGGGCACCGCCCATACAAGCACATGCAAGCCCCCCAAGCCAACTAGGCCTTCTAGCAAGGGCTTTCTTTGACAATGCCTTCATTTAACGATGGCTTCATTTGACGATAGCTTCATTTGACGATGCCTTCTGACAATACCTTCTGACGATGGCTTTATTTGACGATAGCTTTATTTGACGATGGCTTTATTTGACAATGCCTTTATCTAACTATGCCTTCTGATAATGGCTTCTGACGATAACTTTATTCAATATTTGATAATAGCTTCATTTGATATTTGACAACGATTAATCTACTGTATTCAACAGTTAGTACATATAGCTAGAGGTTTAATATAGCTAGGCATGCATGGTGCGATACCCGGGAAAACGGGGTTTTTGTACGATTACAGGGCCAGTTTTCAGGCCAACTGCCATGGCACTGTCAGGGCGGCATATGTGTGTTTTTTACTAAAACATGGAGATGTTCCGATAATCACCCTTGAAAAAAATCCAAATTCCAATCCTCTCCACTTTCCGCCCACCAACATCCTCTTTTCACCCGAAACCAAAACAAATGCCAGTCTACTACGAGTCAATGACAACCGCATACTTTCCATCCAAAATCGTCTGACCACCCTGCTCAACCGTAAGCGGCGTACAAATCTCGCCCTCAACATCCCCATCGTTACACCGTCCAGATCCCCTCGTACAGCGCAAAAAGGCCGTAAAGCCCACATTCCCGCTCTGCCCTTCCTCGAGGGTAAAGCTAAACGCCGTCGAGTCGGTGAACGACTCTTGGACCTCGAAGCCGAGCCCAAACGACAGGATATCCGCGAACCCAATGTTCATGCTTGTCGTATAGCTCTGCGTGCGCGAGGCTGTGATTTCAATTGTTCCCGGGCCTACGGCGTTACGGCTGACTATTTGCGTGTTATCTGCCGGTCGGGTGTATTCCTCTTGTTGGTTCCAGGATCCTTCTTCGCAGTCGCGTTTGTGTAGGGTACTCCTGTTGCGGAGGCGTGTAACGCGGGAGTTTGAGTTGCGGGGTGATGACCTCTTTTTGACGGCAGGGGGTGGTCCCATCTCTGCCGGCGGAATGACGGTGCCGTTGGGATACTTGAGCAAGACACCGCCTGAAAGGGTACTGATTCTCTTGCCAGTGGAGAGAGACGAGGAGGAGGAGGCGGGAAAGTCGGCTGCAGAAAAGGCGCTGCTGCTGCCGACGGCTTCGTTGCACTCGTCGATGCCGCAGCAGAACTGGACCATGAAGGACAATTCGAGCTCCACCACGGCGCAGACGGGCTGGGAGAAGGCCGCAATCAGATACCCGCATCCGACTTCGCTGGTGGAGGCGGGCGACTTGACGAGGGTCTTGCAGTTGGGGTCGGGCTGGGCGACGTCGAGATAGGGTTTCCAACCTCTGTGGGGTTGTTAGTTACCTGAAGAAAGATTGAGATACAGAACGAGAAACTGCTTACCCGCCCTCGGAGCCCGTAAAGCCCAAGCCGGGAAAGACATCGTCCGAGTTGTAAATGACGCAGTTGGGGAAGCCGGTTCCTTGCGACGTGAGTCCCACAGGGCAGTCCCCGCAGGTGGACTCGGGGCAAAACTTGAAGACGTCTTCTTGGGCTTGGACGAGGGCGACGCCGCTCAAGAAGGCGAGAGCGCCCATTTTGGGGAGGACTTTGGTGCCGATCATGGTGTGGATGTCACTGGGTGTGTTTTGCTGCTGTTGGATGGTTTGATCTTGATGATTGAGTACTGGTTGAATGTTGTCGAGTCAAAAGGTTCTCTTGAGGCAGTCTGTTGAGCAATTATATATCCATCTCTGGCGTCTGGCCTGAATCTCTTGGGCTTTCCTCTTCGAGGCCATGATGGTAGATCGTTTCCAGTTCTGCCTGGAAATAGAAGGCATGTCTGTTTGTCGAGTCCATGACGAAATGTCTCACCGCATTCTACGGCGTCTTGTTGAAAGTCCGAGAAATCTATCTTGGCGGTTAAGGTGGTCGATTTACATTTAGAGTCCAAAATCAGATGTGATCTTGGGTAGTCTAGAATGGCAGACTGGTTGCTTCATCCTGTGTTCATTCCTCGTTGTTTGTGATCTTAGAGAGGCTGAGAGGCTGGTGCCGGTTTGCCGGGCGATCATTCCATGATAGGACTAGTCAACCTTGGCGCTCGGAAGATTACAGCCTCGTTGCAACTGTCACGTCAGATTACGTCAGTAACTCCACATTACATGTGCGGCACATCTCGGACCCAACTGTAGAGTCCGAGTCAATGGTAGGACAAGACAGCTTGGTGGAGAAGGTTCTCCAACTTGTGTCAATGGAAGGATTCAGAGAAGGATCGAACATGCTCTTGGCAATCGTATTACGCAACTGATCATCCAGGTACCCGATGCAGCATGTATATCCTCGATCCAGAGTCTATATTTCCTTTGTTGTTTGTCGATCGAGATCGGCGTCTCCAAGATGACTGTATCTGCTGCCTGGAGGGCATGTAGCTGTGTTTCCCCTGAATGGATTTTGTGCAGCCTTGGGGCTTCAAAACCAAGACGATGCAAACCCAATCATGACAATATCCGAGCATTATTTAGTAAACAAGAGGGGAGACCTCCTGAAAAGGTAACAATTGACGTCGATATGCAACCTTGTTCGGAAGACAAGACGGCACTGTCTTCCGAGAAGGAACACGTGCTGCCGTTTTGGGAAATCTCTTGCCTCTCTATATGGAAGGCGACAAGCCAATTCGGATCTGACCCAAAATCCAATGCTGCAAGCTGCGGCAAGGACATAGGACTGGCAGTCAGCTATGACGTCGTCGAGAGTAACTTGGGGTAACACAAGTGGTGTTCAGCCTTCTCAGCTTACAGTCCAAACTGTCCGGGGCAAGATACGTACGCCGAGGCTACAGACAAACGCCAGAGCTTTCAGTGTGAAGCATCCTGGAGTCGTAAATGGTGCGGAGAAACTGGCATATATAAGAATCGCAAGATATCCCATTCTCATCCAGCCACATCGCATCCAGAACTCGACAACCCATCTACAAGTCCAAGACCCCATCGCCACCACTATTCATAAACCAAAACAATTCAGCCAAAATGCACTTCACGCCTTCTTCGGTCATGATCATGGCATCCTCCCTCACCAACCTAGCCAGTGCAACGTGGTAAATACACCAAGTCCGTCCTCCGGCAAGATACAAATTCCGGGGCTAACTTGAACAACAGGTCAATCAAGTACTACGAAAGTGGCTGCCCTACCTCGGAAGACGACCCCTACGTGGGAAGCATCTCGGGCGAGGCGGGCCAGGAGCTCTGGTGCGTCGACGCCGGCTGGGCGCACAACCTGGTCCTTACGAATATCGAGGCGGAGGGCATGACAGTCGAGCTGTTTGCCGATGTCGGCTGCTCGAGCAACATTACCAAGATTTCTACCGACGGGTGCAAGGTTATCCCGATGGATGTAAGCTCGTCTTCCTTTCTTCGTTCTTTACTTTTAGTGCTAGGGCAGTCAACTAACTCTTCTGGATCGCGATCTAGACCGTCATTGCCACTGCTAGAATCCTGCCCAAGGATTTGTTGAAAGCTTGAGATTGAGAAATAGGGCGGGGATTACAGCTGGGGTCGCGAAGACATGAGGGCAGGAAACACAGATGGTTGAATTCTAGTACAGAACTCAGTGCTGCTTCTTTATCTGCACCATTCTTTTATTCAGAGTCGCATCACCTTATCCACAAACTCAATCAAGGGCTACAATCAAGGGCTACATCAAGAGTATCATCCCAGGCACAATGGTATACACATGAAAGTTCCTTGGTCCACCCATCCATAGCTGTACTTTAACATCAGTTTAGCGTCCCTTCCACTCCCGAATAATCAAATCAGCCGCCTTCTCCCCAATCGCATACGCCGTTGCACTCGTATGTGACCCAACAATCAAGGGCATGACACTAATATCTACGACCCTCAAGCCCCTTGTCCCATGCACCTTGAGATCAGGCCCGACCACGCCGCCCTTATGTTTCGGCAACATGGCGGCCGTGCAGCAGGGGTGCTGAAACGACAAGATGATCTCCTGCTTAATATACTCCTTTAGTAGCGCATCCGAGTCAGCTACTTCTTTTCCGGGCCCTGTTTCAACAGCCCCGTATTTTTTAAACGTCGGCGTGTCGAATACCTGACGCAAATAGCGGATGTGGGATATGTGCAGGTCAAAATCTAGGGGGTTCGAACCGTGTCGGTAGTCGATTATAGGTTGTGAGAGAGGGTTGGTGAGGTTGATTTGGACTGTGCCCCGACTGAGGGGGTGCAGGAGGAAGGCGAGACGACTGCCGTCGCTGGAGGTTGCAAAGGGGGTCTCCATTGTTGGAGAGTCGGGCTTGGCGAATTGGGTTGCTAGTGTGAGGAGCTGGGACTTGTAGCCGGCGAGCATGGATGGGTTGGAGCCGTAGTCGGGACCGGGAGGAAGGATTGCAGCGGTGGATGGTACAGATGTAGCTTGTTGATGGATCCTGTGGAGAAGAGACGACAAAGTGGATTTGGATGTCATGCGTGGGAGCGAGACATAGATGGCTTCGTTGCCGAGGGCTAGCGTATACGGGCCACGAGCTGGGGTCTCGTTGAAGCCGGCGATGGAATCCGCTTTGAAGGTTGCGTTGTTGGCAAGGTCGGACGGAATGGGAAAGGACGAGTATGGCTTGGTGTAGTTCCAACGGATACCACCGCCTGTGTGATCTTGGAGATTGGAGCCTACACCGGGAAGGTCGAGAAGGACGGGGATCCCGGCGGAGCGGAGGAAGTGGGCAGGCCCGATGCCGCTACGCTGTAGTATGGTGGGTGTGTGGAAGGCACCGGCCGAAATGATGATTTCGGCTTTTGCGGTGAGGTTGAAGAGGTCTGAGGAGAAAGATGAGGGCACCGGGCGGACTTGGGCAATAGGAGGCCCGGACTTGAGGCCTTTGGGATAGACGACACGGATGGCTTGGTGGCGTACGAGGAGGTCATAGTTGGATCTGCTGGCAATCACATCCGCGTAGTGGCCGAGTCCGGAATGGGATCGTCTGGCCGTCACGGGCTGTTGCGAGGTCGGCACCCAGCAGATGCCTTGCTTGTTACCGCCGGCACATTCCTTGGCTATCTTTATGCCCATTTCCTGCCAGACGTCTCGCAGCACCCATGTATCGGCCCATTGAAAAGGAGGGAAACTGGAATGAATTGGAGTTGTGCCTCCGTATGCCGCAATGTCCCAAGTATAGCCATGCTGCTTGACAAGAGATGGCGGCGGCTCATGGAATGTCACACTCTTCTTGAAGAATGGGTAGATGCCATTCCAATTCCATTTTCTGAACTCGTCCCCTCCCACCTCGGCCCAGGCATCATAGTCATGACGGGAGCCGCGATCGAAAAACTGTCCGTTGGCTGCACTGCTGCCCCCCACGACTTGACCCTGAGCTACAAACGCCGTTTTGTTGTTCATGGCCGGGTTTGGCAACGAGTTAAAGGCCCATCGGTTGACCGATGCGCCGGACTGTTGCCAGTTCACGGGCGGGTCGAACGAACCCGGTGCGTACTCGATGTCGCCATATTCCACCACCAGCACTGTCTTGGCCGGGAAGGCTTCCGACAGACGGTCAGCCACGGTTAGGCCGCTGGTGCCTCCGCCGAGGATAATAAAGTCGTAATTTGGTCTGAGCTGGGATGGAGAGCGAATGACGTTGCGAGGAACCGGTTCCGCAATGGCGGCCGGGATAAAGCATGGCGCCAGAGTGGCGAGTCCAAGAAAAAGGGATCGCATTTTGATATTTGGAAGAGGGACTGGCAGAGAGGGAGGAAAAAGCCTTTTGGGAACGGGAGCAAGTTTCTTTTCAAAGGTCTAGCCATGGCAACTCGCTCATGAGATATGCAATGCCATGGTACAGTTAAGGTGACCGGTCACACTGCATGGGATAAATCGATTTCCGCATGTATGTAGTGGGTCCTGTGGAAGGAATCCTTGGCGGTGATTGTTGGAAATCGTTGTGGCGTCTGCGCTCAGTGCATAGACCCAGCTGATGCGCCGAATTATGTCTCGTTGCTGAGGGGTAGGTAGTACTTTTAGGAGTTGCAAACAATATTTCCGGACGCCGGTAGCTAATAACATGCTCGAGTTAGTTCCGCTATCTCGCTTTCCCACTAAGGAAAGCCCATGTAGTCAAAGATAATGATAAGCACGTGGCCTGGCAAAGACTCTTCGTTCGTCAGCCTGCTCCCCGCCAAGAACATAGGCTATAATGCTCCACTTTGTCCATAGAAAATCCTTTTCAGGACCTCTGCCGGGCACAACCCAATCCCCAAGCCACTAGTGTGGCTAAACTACCCCCTGTGCTATAGGTAGGCAGATCTTGCGATATTTTTCTTGGTGTTGAAAGAAGTCCATAACACTCAACTGGACTATAACGTGAATTGAGAACTGTCATGTCTCCTGAACTATCAGCAATTGAACTGTCAAGTCAATCGGCTACGTATATTATTACGGTTGGAATGGTTCAAACCCATAAAGGGGTAGTTTTTATATAACGAAATCGAGTTTTTGATTGGCGGCTGCTATCATGATGTGTGCCGAGAGGTACATGTATGAAAAGGACATAGCAGGGCTCCGGACAAGCCAAGTTTTCTCAAGCTAAGGCAATTTCATTAGACACGATCAAATCGAAAGAGGCGGAAATACAGTTAGTTCAACTTAATTCAGACATACCACTTGACTTAAAGTACTTCACTGACTGGATCCGTTTTACATAACCCTAGCCCTAACCCTAACCCGATAGTACCCTATCAAAAACTCGGAATAGCCTCTTTCTCACTACTTTTCTAGCTATTTAGCCAGTCCAAGTAGGTCGAAGTCCATTGAACTGACCTTTTTAGCACGCCAACCTCGCTTGGCCTAGTCAGATTCCACTTAAAAGGGTGCCTACATGACTTGACTTCGCTTCTTCGTAATCCTTTTAGAAGTGCTCGAAAGGCACATACATGTTTCTCTTCTCTTCAAGGTTAACTGATATATCAGGAAGCATTGTTCTCAAGGTTTGGTGTCTAAATGTCATTAAGAACAAGCTTGAAATTGTGACGATACAAGGAGTTCCAGTCTTACAGAGAAACGGCCATGAAATCTATAACACCACACAAAGTTGGTCATCTTTCTCACCTCCATTATAAATCACTCCGCCATCCCAGACTGGCCTCATCAGGTGAACCATGAGCATGGGCAATGAATTAATCGAAGAAGATGAGGTCATACAGTGTGTCATTCCACGACTTAAGTACAGTCACTTGTCGACCACTGAGGTGTTTACTGGGTAAGGGGACGCATGCCATGAGCCATAATGAAACTAACCAGATCATGCTCAGGCGCCGCCATGGACGCCAGCACCTCTGTCCTCCCACCAGAACTGGTCCTTGCTCCGGCACGTAGCCACGACGCAATAGTAACCGATGTGGTTCTTGAGGGGCTTGAGGGGCGACGCGAACCGCCTTTCCTGGGTGCTGTATACGGTGCCGCAAGCGTCTCGGACCTGGTAGCGGATGTTGTACTCCTGGTACCGTGCCCAGCTCCAGACGCACACCGTGTCCCCGCGGTTGCCCGAGCAGGCATAAGTCTGCCCGACCGTGTCGCTGTACGAAACAGAGTAGCCGCCCGAGAACCACTCCGAAAATCCGATGGTGGCCTGGTGCGTCACCGTCTTGGACTGTTCGACCGAGATTTGACAGTCGCGCAGTCCGCATGCGAGGTTGTCCTGTTGTCCAATGCTTACGTCAGCTTACCACGTCCAGTCGTGTTTTCCGAACGCAGCAGTGAAAATACAAGTAGAAGGAAACAGAAACATACGCTAATTTGCCAGTTCTTGCGCCACTTGCGAGGATCTCGGTTTGGATGCGTGATCTCACGTTTAGATACAAGTTCGGTGCACCGCTGTCGCCGCCCAAGTCCAGCAGGGACTGCGCCGTCAGCCGTTTCTTGATCTTGGGGGAATCCGTTAGCCGGGCCATCCGTGCTGTTGTGGCTGGCGGCGACTGGAATCCACTTGAAGCGATCAAGCTCTCCCGAACCTGCGAAGCACTCCAGAATCTTGTCGCCCGGTAGGGAGACTGTCCCAAGGCCGACTTCGGACGGAATAGGTACGTCACACTCCGTGATAGCATGTTCAGCATTGCTAATGAGTAATGATACGTCGTCAGCTACAACCGCCCAATATATCGAAAGAAAAAGCCGCGAGGGTCATTTAGGGGTCTGCTAAACTTACTATCGACGCGAGCAGGCAACTCCGTCCCCTCCTTCCAGCTTGATCTCGTGGATCTGGTCACCAATTTGGATGGTACCTGCCCCCTGGTCGTCGGAGGTGAAAGTGTATGTTTCGCCTCCGAGCTTCAGACTATTGCCGCAATTGTAGGCGTGGAGAACTTCACCACCTTCGTCCCAGGCGCTGGTTGCAACATTGCCTGAGATGAGGTCTTTCTCCCAAGTCAGGGTGATGACGAATGCTCCAGACCCGCTCCGGCGAAAGAATTGCCATGGATGGTTTTGGGCTTGGGCCAAGGGAGTTACCACAACAAGAAATAAGTGAATAAGTGCGCCACGCATGGTGTTTAACAATCGCAAGGCGCTGGTGCTTTGGATGTGTCGTAAAGTGATGATGATGGAGCTGGTGGTGAGGAACAAGAGAGAGCAGAAATCACTTGGTCCCTCGGAGTTTGATAGACGTGTCATGACCCATGGTCATGACCAGGCCCACGGTATCAACGTGCCAGAAACAGGGCCTGACTAAGAGGAGGCGGCCCATGTATCAGCAATACTACATCATTAACAAGCAGCCTTGGCAGCGGAGGTCAAGGAGGTGGTGCCAAATATCTGCAATACAAATCATTAACAAGCAGCCTTGGCAGCTTAGGCCAAGGACGCCTCCGAATTCACTGGACAACGTACATGATTCCGCTGTAACTGTCAATCTTACTCTGGCAGGGGGTCAGGTACCTGGTGCGAGGTTATTATTTCGAGCAGACGAACTCGCTATATTGATCACGGCGCTCCTTGAGAACCGGGAACTTAACTCCGAGCGATCAAAAGATTTTTTCCCTCGTCAGCTTATAATACCATGGGATATAAAGTCGTCTCGCCTGATAAGAAGGCAGCATTCTCGGTGTGATGATGTGTATGCAGGTTCTCGTTTTCACTGGAGTGCAACCACCACCCTAGCTTCAGGCTGGGTTGTCATTGAAAATATTCACAGAACTGGAGCACCGATATCAATAGCGGCAAATAGCCCGTGCCTGTTTGTTCGCGATATGTCCAAGGTTGCGTGCCAGCCAACCACTACTGCCTATAGACCTGTGATTGCAGATTCAGCGACCATAAACAAGTTGTCACAACGTGACAACAGGGAGAAAACAGGCGTTGAACTTAGGAGCACAATTACCAAGTCACTATAACACTAGTGGATCCACAATCTTTTACGTGTTTGGTGGAGTGGTATTGTTCGACAACAGGCAGCACTGTTTCTTTGAGTGCAGGCCGAGCCCCAGCAACGACATGGTGGGGGAGCCGACCCAAGAACGGGGATTCTACTGGTTCAAGTAATACAAGTAGTCCAAGTCAAGTAATATAGCTAGATTGAGCTAGTTTGACAGTATTTTCGGCCTTTTAAGTTGGATTGTATCCGGTTGATTTGCCTTCGATTTCTAACACTTGGCTTGTTCGGAACCCTGACCGTCACTCTTACCGCCTCGGGCACTGTCACCACCACTGTGTCCACCCTCACCGCCACCGAGACCCACGTCTTTGCAATCACGACCTGGCGACCACCACCTTGAGCACCGTGACCAGCCAGTTCTCGGTCGTCCACGTTACTACAGTCGAAGACGTCGCCATCGTCACCGTCACCACTGCCGTCCAGTCGACCATGACACCCACCACCGTCGTCGCCCTCATGTACAAGCCCACGGGCGTTTCCATCCAGGCCTCGATGCCCTTCCCCGACGGCTCCACGCGCTAGATTAACAAGGTCAGGTCCGGCAATTTGGTCGCCACGCAAAGCTTTGCCGGGGGCGCACCTGCGCTCGACGACACCACTGCCACGTGGGTGCTTGACTCGGGTGGTTTCCTCGAGCTCAGCGCGTTGCAGCCCGGCGAGACAGAGAAGCGGGCCGCATATTATGACATGGCTGCTACCAAAGCCAGTGTCCAGATCAACGTCCTTCCCAGATCGCAGGTCATCGCCGGTGTTGCTGCTGGCACGCTTGGACGCCTCAAGGGCTGCGTCTCAGCCGGGAACAACAACCAGCTATTCATCTCGGCCGGCAGCGATAGACACAATATGCTCTCGTGTGGCAACGGCTTTTATATGAGCTCGGGCGATGGTACGGACGTTCGCTCGGACCGTATCCACCTTATACCTCATGTTGGAACTTAGATTAAGAGAAATACGGAGGTCCACCTCAAAAGTTCTGCGCAATGCCCAGCCAGCCACAGCCCCTTTTATTGCATACCACCCTGGCCTGTCCATTCAGCCACGTAGATCTTACCCCTCAAGTTCGCACACATACACACAGACGCACACAGATACAAACAACTCAACCAGAACTGCTACAATGACGCCAAATACCGATATTTCTACACGTGCGTTTGTTGTTGCTCTCAAATCTCCAATTGGTGGTCTCTCCTCAACCGAAATTGCGGAAAAAACTGGCCTTTCCGTGAGCACGATTAACCGTATCTATGGCCGGGCCATTGAACGCGGATTTGACCCTAATCTACGGCCCTTGGTTATTAAAGATGAATGGGTTGAAGATGCTCCTCGATCCGGCCGCCCGCGCAAACAAACGCCTGAAACAAATCAAAAAGTGGTTGCTAAGGTGCGCCAAGACCGATATGGCCGTGAGAAGTCTTGTGCTGATCTGGCTGGCGAGTTAAGTGCGGAAGGTATCAATATCTCGGCTACAACAGTCTGGAGAATCCTCAAGCAAGCAGGATTCAAGAAAACCAAGCCAACGAGGAAGCCTGGGTTGACGAGGAAGATGAAGGAAGAGCGCCTTAAGTGGTGTATTGCTCATAAAGACTGGACTTTAGAGGATTGGAAGCGGGTTATTTGGTCTGATGAGACTGCTGTTGTTTTACTCCATCGCCGTGGAGGATATCGAATATGGAGGAAAACTGAAGAACGTTTTCTTAGAAGTTGTATCCGAGAACGATGGAAAGGATGCTCTGAGTTTATGTTCTGGGGCTGTTTTACGTACGATCAGAAGGGGCCCTGCCACTGTTGGCTTCCAGAAACCAAGGCTGAGAAAGAACAAGCGGCGAAAGATCTTGAAGACTGGAATCAAGAGTTGGAGCCTATTATGCGCGATACTTGGGAGCTTGAATCAAAGATGGGAAGACTCTCATTAACTACAAAAACCGGAAGAAAACCAAAATGGCGATGGAATAAGAAGAATGGCAAGCTAACTCGAGGATCCAAAGGGGGTGTGGACTGGTATCGATACCAGACTAAGATCCTCATACCGAAACTCCTCCCTTTTGCTACTAGCTGTGGCCCAGATATACTGGTCCAGGAGGATAAAGCTCCATCACATATCCACTACGCTCAACAACGCATTTACGATATGTACAAGATTAATCGTCTTCTTTGGCCGGGAAATTCGCCCGATCTTAACATGATTGAGCCTTGTTGGCCATGGATGAAGCGAGAAACTACCAAGAAGGGAGCTCCTAAGACTAGGGCAGAGGCTGTACGAGCATGGGAGCATTGTTGGAATGAGAGCCTCACACAGGAGCGTATTCAAGCGTGGATTGAAAGGATAGTAGAGCATATACAGCAGGTAATAAAGTGCGAGGGAGGTAATGAGTATAAGGAGGGTCGTAAGAAAGTAACGGAGGATCAGGATGGCGATGGTGGCTAGGGTAGTATGCAATAAAAGGGGCTGGAGCTGGCTTGGCATTGCGCAGAACTTTTGAAGTGGACCTCCGTACTATTCACACATTTTCCTAAGTCGTAGGTACTGGGTACCCCGCACAATAAGCGGTGTATCGCGGCAGTTGCGATTCTATAGATAAGATCCCTCGACGTTAATAAACAGTTCAGTTATTTTCAAGCCCTTTAACTGAATGTCTGGTACAGCCAGCCACAAATTCCAGCCTCGCAGCCTCAAGCATAAACACGACTGAAATGGACGCCTCTTCCCAAGCAGGAGGCCCACTCTCCGAACTTCCCGAGGGAATAGATGTCGTCCCAGATTTCATACGACCAATCCTCAACCTCCCAGACACGGGACCTCCATACCGCTCATGGAAAGACCTTCAAACCGATAACGTCCGCGTCAGTTTCTCACCCGTTATCGAGCGTCTCTTCTGGCCTCTTCAGCGTGACTTTCCCGCAGATATATCCGTCATGAAATCTCGCCACGGCGCAGATGATGACCTCGAGCGCTTTTTCGAAGGCACTAAATGGCATGAAATCGCCGACCTCCCAGTTTCCGAGCCCAAAGTCTCGTCCATGACCGAGAAGATCTACGAGCTCGACCAGTGGGAGTTTGGTTGGGTGGAGTGGCATCGGGAGCATTCCGAAGCCGCCGAGTATGTCACGTATGGAGAGCTTGATGATGATATCCGGCCTTATGCGAATGAGCCCGACGAAGACGGGGACTGGGAAAAAGACTCGGATACAGAGTTTCTTATCAGATGCTGCGGGACGGATCGGCCGGTTAGAAAGAGGGGACAGAGAATTGTGATTACCCCTTCGGTGGGGAAGGATTTTGTTACTGTGCGGGATTATGTCAGTGGTAAGTGAAAGTCGAGATTTTGTTTTTCCTTTTTCCTTCAAAAACTGAGATTTGCTGATTATGAACGGACGGCAATGTCAGCTGTGCATACCTGGCTTATGAGCTTGCGTGATGATCTTTTGCTGTCCAAGACGGTCGCACGCCCCGTCCCTTATGGTAGGCCCGAGGTATTCGAATGGATGGTAGACAGGGGAATGGGACACTTGCGGCTGGAAGAGAAGAGGGATTGGGTTGCAGCCCGTAGTCCGCCATCTGCTGCTGATCTTCCGCAGATTAAGAGGATGCAGGCGAGACGGGCGGAAGAAAGCAGGTGATCCTTGGACATAACTGGCTTTACATATCAAGGGATTACGACCTGATAGATGTATTATTCGTTATAAGACCTTGTTATATATGTGAATGAACGGCCAAGTTAGGATGGCTAGCATTCTGAGGTAAATCTGGGGTAATATTATTTGGCTACTTGCTGGTGAAAGCTGATGTTCTATTACTCAGACTCACTGCCACTAGATAGATTCTCCGATGGCTCCTCCTCCTTCACCTTGACTTTGGTGTTCTTCTTCCCAGAAGTGCTCTTTCCGCTTACGGCCTTTTTCTTGGAACCACTTCCCCTCGTCTTAGACGAGCTCCTTCTATCATCCTTAACCCTGTCCTTGCCCTTCGAGACCTTCTTGCGCTCTTTGATCGTTGTCTTGCCCTTCTCTTTCTTTACCTTCTTCCTTTTCCTCTCGTCACCACTACTACTTTGACTATCCTCATCAATGTCCTGATCTGAACCCTCTTGGCCAGACCCTGTCTCGTCCTCTTCTTCTGACTCCTCACCACTCTCAGACCCAGACTCGGAGGTAGTACTCATATCAGTCGGGTCCTCAAGCACAGGTTCATCTGTCTTTCCCCTTCCACCATGCCCACTGCTTGTACCGATCGTTCCCAGCATTTCCCCCGGGTCAGCCCGGACCTTGTCCTGATAAGCAAGCATGTTCTCTTCAAACCCATGCGTCTCCTTCAAGTACCGATTGAACTGCAGCGAAGCCTCGGCGACAATCTTGAACAAGTCCAAATTCATGACCGGACTCTTTTCGCTTCCTCCTTTCTTCCTGCTCACACTCGACTTTTTGATCTCAAACTCGGCAAGCGCCAAGACAGTCTGGAATCCATTCCGAATCTGTCGGCCATTCCAACTCAGCGTATTAAAGTTCTTTTCGGCCCAGGATAATATCTTTTTCTGGTGGCGAGAATACTCGAATATAGGGAGTCCATGTCTGATTCGATCCTGGTTGATCGCCTCGACCTGCTCGAAATTCTTGATAAAGATTTTGTTGGTTTGGCTCTTGGTCAATTTGGGGTAGTAAAGCTGGAGGTGGAGGCGCGAGCGGAAGGCATCGTCGATGGCGCCGACGCGATTGGTTGTTAGGAACAAGATGCCCGAGTAGTATTCGAGAATGCGGAGGAAGACTGATTTAAAAAGTCAGCGATTTTGAGATTCTTACTTGAAGTCACTGTTCTGAACGGACGCTGAAAAGACCAGTATCAAGTCGTTAAGAAGAAAGCGATCAACACCTCGGGCTGCCGATTGTTAAACCTACCTGATACCAAGCCGTTCCGAACCACGTCTCGTTGCTATTCTACCGTTAGCTATGCATCTCTTAGATTGTAAGAAAAGAGACCCACGTCTCGTTTGGCGAGGAAAACATCGGCCTCGTCAAGCAAGAGCACACAGCCCCATTTGTGGGCGAGCTTGAAATGACGCTCCATATTGGACTCCACGGCCTCGGGAGTCACTCCGATATCGCCTGTGATAATGTCAGCCGCTTCCAGTGCAACATCTATTTGGGGAATATATACCACATGTTATGGGATACAGCGGCTTGTTTGTGTGGGCCGCCACGCATTCTAGAAGCAATTCGAACGTCAGCATGTACCCCAAGATATGATAATTACCTCGACTGACCTGCAGTAGACGTCTTCCCCACGCCCGGTACCCCGTGAAGTAGAATGATACATCCCTCGCCCTTTCCGGAAACCAGGTCCATGCCCCTGAAGGAGCCGTGACCTCGGACGTCAGTATATGTCTCGACCATGGCCTGCACCATCCTCTGGTGGCCTTTGGGAAGCACGAGACTCTTCCATTCGTTCTTTTCTTTTATTTCGCCAAGCAAGCTGAGATCCAACAACACTAAATCCCGATACGTCAGTCAGTCCTGCAGCACAGGTCGTAATATTTGTGTGGAAGGGATCCGGGAAAGGCACGCATGGGTCTGCTTCACTTACCCCATTTTCGGTTCCTCAACGCAAAGCCGGGTACTACACCAGGGAGTAACTGAATAAGTCCTCGGGTTTCCAAAAGCTGCGTAAAACCATCTCGATCGACACTGTACTGCTCCAGTGTTGGCTTGATCTTGTGGTCCATGGTGTTGCGCAATCCCATTTGGTACGTGACGTAGAGGCGAACCAGGCACTCTCCGTCGTAGCACCACTGATTTGAGCATGTGGGCTTTCCCAATAGATCAAATGCCTCCATTGAGCTGTTGTCATCTATCCAAAAGGTCGTTAAGGGAGCGAACTTTGGAGCATCGATTCCGTTGGTTTCGGATTCGTAAGCTAGCTTCATGTCGATAACGACCGGGCTGTTGATCTGTATGTGGAGAGGTGTCAGATAACAAACAAGTGGCTGTAAGAGAAATGGAGCGAGTCGAGGGGCAAGGTACAAATCGGGACTCACATCTTCTCGTGTTGATCCTGCCGTCAGCCCTTCGTATTGCAGGTGAGAAACCTCGGTGACGCTTGCAAAGTGTCTCCCGCGCTCCAGCAGAAAATTGCCCCGGCGGGGGTGGCGGACTGGGTAGACCTGCAGGCTGCTAACATCCATCTTCAACTCGTACGGTTTGAAGACGAATACCTCGCGAACCGCTCCAAACTCAATACCATTGAAGTCCAGGGAGAAGCAATAGACGACCAAGTCACTGTAAGACCCTCTAATCCCCTTGCTGGATTTGAAACCGCTTCCTTCGGTCCCGTCTTCGCCCTTTTGGGCCTTTTCCTCGCTCGTATCCATTTGGGTCGTGTTCCGGACCGCGCTCGTAAACGGCATGCCACCGGTGGTCGCCACAACTTGGTAGGCTTGAGATGCAAACCTCTTGATCTGCTTGTGATCCAAGTCCTGAAGTGTGTTTCTGAACGACTTTTGTTCTGTATCCCGCACTGGGCTGATGATGATGTCTTGAGTATCGAAGACCATCCATAGGTCCTTGAATGCTACTCGGTCCTCTTGCCCGTTGCGGATACAGTCGAAAAGTTGGACCTGCTTACCGAGATATTTGTCCACAAAATCTAACAGCAGTTGAAAATGAGTAATTGCCGACGGCCGGTCATAAGACGGCGCGAGATTGTCTTTCCCATCATCGAGTAGCAATGGAATTACCGACGGGCTTCTCTCATCATGCCCCACCCCAGCTTCTGGCACGTAGAGTTGGCTTGTGTCTGGTGAGGAATAAGGGCGTCCAGGAACCATTCCGTACTTCTGCTCCAGCTTTGCGAGGTGTTTCCTGAGGTCATGATAGTGTCGGATTAGTGGCCTAAACGGCTTGCCAAAACGCACCAGGTCGCCATTCTCGAACTCTATGCCAAATATATTCTCGAAGAACGCTGACACAGGCTTTGAAAGCACTCCGAATGTAAGAATATCGACATGCTCGGGATCAGGGGCTGTGCTGTTGTCGTCTTCGTCGGATGCCTGGGCTCCATCGTTAAGCTTGGCGTAAAGCACCCGGATGAGATACCGGGGGTCTTCCTCACACATATACGTCCCGGGCTCTGCGCCTTCATGGACATCTTGGAATTTGCCGTTCTTGTCGATATGGCCAGCTGCGTCATAGAATTTGACTGTAAGATCTGGAGGCGTGTCGGTTTCTGCATTTTGAGTCGGCTTTCTGGCCCCTAAGCGAAACTTCTTGTTTTCGTCTTCCAGCTTCTTGACGCGATCTTCCAAACCACCGAAATGCTCGGCCAGGGCGGTCAGGACCGGTATAGTTGTATTTTGGGCTTTCCGTTGCGCTTGGTCCCTGTACAAATCGTCGTGCAATCTGTCCCACATATTATACATTGTCCTCAGGAGTTCACTGTGTGATTTCACAATCTTTTGACCGAGAGGCTTTCTTTGAAGTTGGTGGGTGTGCAAAAGCCTTTGCATGAGCATTATATCGTCATCCGAGATGGCTGGCTCCATGTCGTCCCCCCTGGACGCAGAGTCCTGCAGTTCCGATTCGTCCTTAACATCTTGACTGGGTGTCGTAGATGGGTCTTCGGTTGTTTTGGGTTCATCCTTGTGATTTTGGGACTCCTCCCTTATTGATGAACTCGACATGTGACCTGAAGGACAACCAGATTAGTCTGACATCTCTGTCACTTGAGACTATGCGACTTCGAATTCGCGGAAGAGAATCAGGAGGAAAGACAAGAAAACAAACCAGAAGTCTCCGGTGTGTCCATTGCGGCTTGAAGAGCAGTTGACGGTAACGTGATACGGTCGATGCCGTAGCTATTTTCGATAAGTGAAGATGTTCGCAGAGAGAAGACGGAAAAGAATGGAGCTCGTCACGATCAACTGATGGAAGCGAAGTGGACCGTGGTGAAGCAGGCGACTGGCGGAAGGTGAGGCGTGTTTTGAGTTGAATCTGAACAAGATTCAAAGGTGGGGTTCTGATACTCGATGGTTGGTTCCTTCCCATTTGCTCGTTGGGCAACCCGGCAGAATCTCGGCCCCTATCATGAACCAGGATGAAGAGCAGGGTCGGACCGACGAGTGTGTGCCTGCCTTGCATATGCGGGAATCCTGGTGCGTAAGTGACGACTGAAATGTAGCCAATCAGAAATGGAGGCTACTGCCCTCCTTATTGCGTGATAAGGCCTACCTGTTAGCCTGTTGGAGCCTTTACGGTTAGAGGTCGGCAGGTGGCACAAACAGGAAATGGGGCCACCTCAACTGGGCCCCCTCAACTGGGTTGAAACTGAAAGATAGGCGTGAAATAGATTACATACGGATACGCCTTGAACGATCCCGATATATGAAGAGCCTCTATATGAAACTTCCCTCGGATGCCTTGAAGGGAATCAAGGATTGATAATAGGTATAGAGAAGAGGAATAAAAGCGATATGTACAGGCCTATAACTATTTTTTAATGTATTTAATATGTTTCCAACACCTCGTACCGTTGAGCTTCACACACCATTTCCGACCCAGTTACCCCTCTTTTCCCTTTGGTCCTGTGCATATCAGCTCACATGTCGTGTAACCCACCCTTTTGCATCGAAACCTAGTCTGTTGGCCAAGGCAACCATTTGATTCCGAGTCCCTTGGACGACAGCGTTGGGCTCGCGCGTAATGAAACAACCATCCAGGTGTTCAGTAAATAGCTCCGGTGGTGTGCACAGCATTCTGAGTTCGGTGTGTTGCTTTGGTTCGGCATCCCCGCTTTGGCCTCGATCTCTATTTCAAGACGTCATTACGTGCCCACCTGCACAACGCTTTCCTAACCTTGAGGCTCACAGAAAAGATCATGGACCCTCCAGGATTGGGGATCTATCGTCGACGCACCCTCACAAACAGTGCTGCTGAATTTGTCGAGACGCGAGTCGGGATGGACACGGTCGCTCAGATTGTCGACTCCGACTACATGGACGAGCTGCAAGCCGTCTCCGAGTTTGTACCGGAGCTGGATCAGTTTGTACCAAAGGGCATAGTAATAGAGTGAGTTGGGCCCATTATAAGGTGTTTGCTCTCAACAAACATGGATACTGACAAAGAGGGAGCAGCGTCACGAAATGTTATGACGAATCTCAAAAGAGAATGGTCAAGTTCCAACACACATTACACAGCTTTGTCCGCCTGCTACGGGAAAGGAACGTCGACAACGAGTTGAACGTGGAGATCAAGGATCCGGAGGATTTGACCATGGCAGATGCTCTGGATATTATCGGCAAGATCCAAGAAGGTCGAAACAGCAAACAAGTCAAATCTTGCAAGGATTTTATTCACAAATGTTATCGAAAAGCCGAAAGTAAGCGAGCCGTCGCGGAGGCCGTCCTCAGCATGATACCGAATGACGCATATGGCTCGGTGATATCAGGTGGTTTCACACTGATTTTGGCGGTAAGTCATGCTCTTCCTCCCATCGCATCCATTTTTCGGCTGACCTAGACCTTGGATAGGCTGTCGAGAAACATGCCGAACACCGCAAAGCCATGCAGACTTTCCTTGCCGAAATTCCAGATCAGTTAGAACGAATTCATCGCTTGTCACAGCTACACCTGAACTCCCTGCGAGTTCATGCCCAGAGAGACGCCGTACTAGTGGCGATATTTGTCGTGCTCGAACGCATCGTGGACCACCTGACCCAGTCCTGGAGAGGCAAGGTCAAGAACAAAGTCAAGGTCATATTCGGAAACTCCAAATCCAAGTCGAGCACAGATCTTGTCGCCGTTACGGGCTCAGCAACACCCGACCCTAGCGAATCGAAACAGACCGTCACCGAGGCCCTCGAAGACTTGCGCGCCCAAGTCGACCTTTTTCAACACGAAGTCGAAATGGCCAACTCCGAAAGATTAGGCCGTGTGGAGAACACCTCAGCATTTGTCAAAGAGGGCATTGTGGCGATCGCGAAAGAACTTAGAGAAAGTCGAGTCGAGCTGGAACAAAATCGCACCTGGATAGAAAAGTTCATGACAGGGAGCCACGCCGCCGCCGCCCATAACCGAGCGATCGAAAATAGGCGGGCGAGTGAAGAGAGATCGCAAAAGGAACTGATGCACCTCCTCTTCACCACGTTGTACCAATTCCACGCAAGCAATCCTGCGTTCGATCCCAAGACAGGGCAGCTTAACTTTGAGGAGGTGGCCCGCGAAGAACGTCGTCGCCTCCAAGAAACAGCTCGCGACACAGCACCAGCTGCTCCACCGTCGTTCCAAAAGTCTAACAAAGAGATATTTACCGACTGGCTCGACCGGCTCATGACCAAGACAGGCCTCCCAACCCATGACTTCCTCGAAGACGCCGCCTTGATCTTGACCTCCAAAAGCAAGCTCGACCACGACCAAATAGATCAATGCAACTACATAATGTGGACCGCTCCCGAGTACAAGACCTGGCTTCAGATAAACGCCTCCTCCCAGAACTCAGGCTGCCAATTACTAAACATCAATCCCCAGTCGACCACCGGTAACCAGTCTATCAATTCGCTGTCATTCACCACCGCCAGAACAGCCATCACACTAAGAATGCAACAATCTCATTTCCATCAGAACCAGCTGCAATCACATTCCCCCAACTGGCCAGTCCTAGCATTTTTCTGCCGCCAACGAACCATGACCTCGCGAAACGTTGACATCTCCGGCCCTCCTGCTCTAATACGAAGCCTCTGCGCCCAGCTAACAGAATGGATCGTCCTCTTCCGCCCAAATATCGAACTCGCGCGTATCAAAGATCTCTTTCGTGGGGCGATGAAGAAGCTGCCGAACCTGAATGCGCTCACGTCTTTGCGCGCTTTGCTCTTGCTTCTCAAGGAACATGAGATTTTGGAATACCAAAAGATGGTGGCCCAGTGCCTGAACCAAGGCCGAGAGCCGGCTCGGTCAAGGCTACCACAGCCGCTCACGATATGGATACTTATTGATGGATTGTCGTATATCTCGATCGGATCAGGAGGTAGCACAGCTGATTCGCATGGCATGGTTTCGGATTTGTGGAATGTCATTAGTGATGTAACTCGGCCTCGTACTAACCAAAAGGGAGAGCGAGTTTGGCCAGGTGTCATGGTCAAGCTCCTTGTCACGGATGCTTTTGGCAATTCACCCCTCAGACGCATCACAGGCCCTGAGGTGTCAAATATCCATGTGCCTGGTCAACCGACTGTTGCTGGTGGGACGAGGGGTGTCTTGAATGGGGGCATACAAATGAAGGGCGATATTGGGGCTTTGGTCAAGAGCTACTTGGACACAAGTGCAAACACGGAAAACAGGGATTTTGACAAGAATATCACGGAGGAAGGGAAGAAAAAGGAAAAGAGCAGTAATTCGACTGGTTCAAAACAACGGGCTAGGAAGGGAAGCCAAAAGAGCAGATCAAAAGGAAAAGGTAAAGGAGCTTCTCGTGGCGAATCAGATTCTGATACTGATAGATCCGAGAGTGAAGAGAAGGATAATGACTATGACGACGGTGGCGACCAGGAAGCAAGAGGAGAGAAGAACAGGTCGGCTTCACGTCTTGATACCAGTACAAAAGATGTCAAGAAGAGCAAAAAGCACTCAGCACGGAAGGAGGGAGCTGGGAAGGCAAAAAGAAGCAATGTAGAGACTGAAAGTGAATCTGGCATTGAGTCTGAAGCAGGAGAAGAAAGTGCTGCTTTTAGCTCGGATTTTGAGAAAGATCTTGATAACGACACAACCAAGAGATCTGGCAAGAAGAAACTGAAAGGAGCAAAGTCAAATACACGGAAGGGTGGGAAATTCAGAGGACATACAGCCCTGGGAGTGGGCACGGGCTCAGACCCAAACTCGGACGGAGCTTGATAGTCAGCGAGGAGACTGTTGTCATAATTCACAAGTATATACTGTTGCTGTTGCGTGAGAGGCGATTTGAGATTTCAGAACGGTGGCGGGACCTGCCCGACCGACCGGGTCCAAGAATGGAGTGTGGGGCTTGAAGCCTCTGCCATTGAAAGGAATACCATAGGCCTGAGAAGACAAAACTGATATATACCTTTAAATCTAACAATATATATAACTTCTCTTCTAGGGTCTATTCCCGTCGAACTCTACAACTATATAAGATATGCTTGTACAGAGGCCTTGTGCCATTTAATTGACAACCCATCTCTCGACTAACCGATTTGACATTTTGACTGTCGGAACTGCCTACCTAGCACGCTCATCTTCCCGCAAATAATCCACACCAATCCTTTCAACACTAGAAACACCCACCATCGTTCCAAAGACATACTCTTTTCCCGACCCTGTATGGGCTGTCCCAGTCGGACTCTCTGCACTTTGACCATCACGACAAAGGAGTTTGTCCCTCTCCCGACTCGACATGGTCGCCAGCCCCTCAAATTCTCGCAGCATATGCGAGTCACAGAGGTAGACCATACACGAGGCTACCTTGTTGGGCTCAAGCGGCATAATCACAACAGGTGCTTTGTCGCGACCCAATTCAGCACCACGTCCGGCTTCTGAATCAGAGTTTCCGGGCTGTCCTATCCGATCAACACCTGTTGGTGTCCTTGCTTGTCCATCTTGTGCCCTAGCTCCGCCACCTTTCTTCAGTCGCAAACTGGTCATCACAAGCGAGAGCCCGGTCTCAAGCTTGGTAACAAAAGACATTATCATCTCAGCAAGCCTCTTCATCAACTCGCCCAACAAAACAAAAAACCGCAGAATGAACGATACTATACGACCAACAGGAATAACCCGTGTTTGGATTTCACATCAAACACAATCCCTGGCAAGAGCTAAGGATCGCAGTAAAAAGACTTGTTTTCCGTGCCTGCTCCCTTGTTCTAGTGTCTTACCTTATCTGCAGAGCCGATGACAGGACAACGATGTTGCAATCATAGAGGCCGAAGGAAGTTTTTACAATAGTTTAAATTACTCGGTTCATGCTAATTCTAAGAGCAATACTGATACCCGCTTGATAGCCTTTTTGTCTCCTACTTCTCCCACAGGCCGGAGGTTCTTCAACTCGTCGCGGGAACGCCCACAAGGTCCTTGCCTGTTTCTCAAGCTGTGGAAACTTAGCATGGGTACTCGCTCTCCTACATTACTCGTTCAGTCGTTTCTTCCACATCTCCATCCTTGACATCCAACAGACATGCCCCAATATCCAGTACATGTATCCACGTGAATATCGTACACAGATATCCTATTTATTCCTCCTCCTCGTCGTCCTCGTCGTTGTCCTTTTTGTCGTCTTCGTCGTTATTATCCTTGCCGTCCTCAACCTCAACCTCAACCTCATCCTCAACCTCAGCCTCAAACCTCATCCTCATCCTCAACCTCAACCTCAACCTCAACCTCAACCTCAACCTCAACCTCAACCTCAACCTCAACCTCAACCTCAACCTCAACCTCAACCTCAACCTCAC
>MU858269.1:0-19005 GCA_033297075.1 Rhypophila decipiens | reverse complement strand
AACCTCAACCTCAACCTCAACCTCAACCTCAACCTCAACCTCAACCTCAACCTCAACCTCAACCTCAACCTCAACCTCAACCTCAACCTCAACCTCAACCTCAACCTCAACCTCAACCTCAACCTCATCCTCATCCTCATTCTCGTCAGTATACCAATCCGGATTCATTTCTCGCGAACATGCCTTCTCGTCCCAGGTACCCTCCCTCCAAGCCCGAAGCGGGTTTATGCTGTGCCAGCGTAGGCAGTACGCCGCCACATAGGGAGGGTGATCCCACTGATCCGAAAAGAGGCATTGGGCTGGTACGGATCCATAAAGTCGAATTCCCCGCCGGTCAAGTCGTAAAGAAGGAGATCACCACAGTGACTATGACGATCCACGCGATACTCCTTCATACGCAGCTCATCTAGTACTCCATCCCAAGTGCCGTCTAGGAGGTGTACTTGGTACAGTTGTAGCCACTCCATCGACATAGGGAGGCTGGCGATGAAGACGATTAGGTCGGTGCAGTGAAAATTAACTCTAGACAATGTGACGTCGAGCAGAAAGTTGCGATTGATTTGGGACGACAGGGACAGAAAGGAACCAGGCAGTCTGGCCCAGTCGTTATATGAACCCGCAGCGGCAAGGACGTCATCGAAATGGCCTTGACTATTGCCACATGTATCAATGCTCATTAGTTGAAGTTGAGGACTCTTGACCATTTGGGCCAGGTAGGTAGATAACGCTTTGAGGCCGAGGTTGTTGGCACTTTTAATGGCCGGACAGCCGAAGAAGTAAACCTCCTCGAGTGATTTGAAGGCAGAGGAGAGAGAACGTAAAGTGGCGGGATCAGCGTTGAGAGCCTCATCGCATTGAATGCCTTCGAGGTCGATTGTGACGGAGCTGAGTGAGATTTTTGCTTGGTGGACAGCAATCGGTAGCTGTATCAGTGTCGCGTAAAGAGTGTATTGCGCAAACCGCATTCGGTGATCTGTCCACTTTTGCCTGCCCGACATACCAAGACTCATTGCTTGGTACTATGCATCGCGGACGTCGACACCGGGCCGCACCGGGGGGTCCCATAAATCTCTTCCCTGATGAAGCGGGTTGTCCACAAAAGTAAGGCTCTTGACAAGAGGCATTCGGGACGTGGCGAGTGTGACCCGATCAGTGAACTCGCCGCTTCGGAAGAGATGCTCTTGCTCGTCGTGAAGCTGCTTATAATTGGCATGGGCTTCCTCGAGAAGGGTGCGCTGTGTGGCATATTCCTTAGAATGATCACCTCTCCGACCGTGACTCTTGTTGTACTCGAAGAGATCGAAGACTTCTCTCCAGGATTTGAGAACCCGTTCAGTCTCCCGTTCGTCCTGCCTGCGTCCCCCCTCTTTGCAGTATCTCTCGAAATCAAACATGTAGAATTTGATGAACTGTCCAAAGTCATCGCAGAGCTCCTTATCGAAAGAGCTTAGCGAAACAATCAGCTTCCGGACGCCCTTTCGGACCAATGGGTGATGCGAAATTTCCTCCAAGCGCTGTAGAGAAGAGGTGTGGCAGGCGACACGAACAGAGGGCACCAGTAAGTGAGCACTCATCTCGCGGAATCGGCGACAAACCATGCCAAAGTTGATGATTGGCTTGTCAGGCATGTCTCGGCCAAGCTCGTAGTACGCGATATCATCGTCTTGGGGGACATACTTTGCAATCTCGAGGATTATCTCATTGGGGACCTTAGAAAACGGGTCAGCCATGCTGATGACGGCGGCGCAGAGGTCGAGTGCGAGTGAGTTCTGCCTTGGGAATCGTTGCGTGCTGGGAAGTCGTTCCGTGCTGGGAAGTCGTGTTGTCGCGCTCAAAGATTTTGTAGTTGGCTTAGCA
This sequence comes from Rhypophila decipiens, assembly GCA_033297075.1. Classification (NCBI taxonomy): domain Eukaryota; kingdom Fungi; phylum Ascomycota; class Sordariomycetes; order Sordariales; family Naviculisporaceae; genus Rhypophila; species Rhypophila decipiens. The sequence continues at coordinate 17,148 of MU858269.1, read as the reverse complement.
GAATGCAGCGTCAGTCGTGGTTTGCATGTTCGGTTTGCGCAGTGGTCAACTTATTTTTGTCTCGATTGCGCGGGGCTGCGGGGCTGCGGGTGCGGGGCTCACACAGAATCTCTCATCGGAAGGCTGAACTGAGTGGGTCCACCCCACAGCACTGGGGTGTAAAGATGGGGTGAAAACACTACGGCCTGTATTCTGAAGTTTGAGGGAACATTTGAAAAACCCGTGGCAGTTGCGAAGAAGAAAGTGATCCACCTTGAGAGACAAGTAGAGCATATGTTTGGTCTTCAGACTCCATTTTAACACACACGTTACAGCCCTGCTTGCTAATAACAGGGCATCAAGCAGAGGCGGGAAGTCATGCAAGCTTCCTAGCACCAGCTAGCAGCGGGGTCGTCACAGTCAATGTATGTATTAGATGATACGAAGTCCCATAGAGGCCGCACACGATTCAGCAACATGTAACTATAAGCATATTGGCTGCGAAAAGTAGTAGAATGGCTGAAAAAGACTACCTTTAATCTATTAAGGCCCTAACTCCTATTGTATAGTAGAGACCATATTCATTGAACCTCATGTTTTTTCAACTATATATATTTTTAGTATACTTTCTAAAACATCCTATTTTCTATACTGTCACGATATGTATATAACCCTTGATTTCAAGTCGGCGTTCGACTTGAAATTCTACATCCTTTTGAAGAAAGGGGGTCCGTAGCCTAGTGGTAGGGTTCTAGACTAGTGGATTCGTCACAATTTCAAGTCAAACGGCCACGGTTCGAGCCCGTGAGTTGGAAAATGATGTGTTCTTTTCGGTTGTTCCTATACATACGGATGTGACCTGATCCCGCCAGACCCCCGCACTAGTTGCTCGCTAGCCCACGAAGGGCTAGAGTTCGGGGACGAACTCTGGATTGAAACGGGGGATGTCACGATATGTATATAACCCTTGATTTTAAGTCGGCGTTCGACTTGAAATTCTACATCCTTTTGAAGAAAGGGGGTCCGTAGCCTAGTGGTAGGGTTCTAGACTAGTGGATTCGTCACAAATACTTACAAAAAAGTTACTCTATTATAGGCGTAATATACTTATAGTAGCCCTTATAGTAATATGTTGCTGGACTGCCCCCGGCCTATATGGTCTGTGCTATTTTGTAATTGGTTGGAGCGGAATACCCGCTGGTGAGTGACGATTTCAACGCCTAATTTTGGTTGATTGTCTTCCGATCTTACATCTTTCAATATGTCACGGCGAGCCGTGATAACACAAGCGATAGTGCCCTATTGAAACTGCTATATAACACACAATTCTAAGGCTAGCTTGCAGCTTAGAATTTGGCATCCTTTTTAAGGAGGTTTGGCCTAGTGCTGTGGTTCTAGATTCCCAAATCGTCACAGTGCCGAGACCGGCGAGACAGGCCAGAAACGTGTACTCCAGTATTGTGACACGGTCAAAGGCTTAAAGGGAGTCCTAGAGCCATGTAAAGCTACTGATGTTGTGTAACTATGTGTCTTCTTCCTTACGTGATTAAAGAGAACGCTTCCTTCTTCCAGTGAATACATCAATGGGCTATGAAATACATGTGCCATTACGCATGGTATCGTCGTGTTTCCGGCTGAAATATCTCAAAGTCATGTACCGCTTTACATGGGCCCCTCCTATCTAGTACTCTCATCATCGCCATGTCGGCCTTGATCACACACATTTGATGTTCAGCTCGTCCATCACCCTCTCCGGCTCGGTCACACACAGCCCCTCCACGACTGGACAGCATGCTGGAGAGCCCCAACAGCAGAGCCTAAAAGGGTTGCCTGTGTGTTAACAGCCTCCTCCCCATCCACCAACATCTTCTCCTCCGGCTTCAAGCTCACGTCCTCGAAGACGCTCGTCTGTGGTCGGACGTCATCAAACCACGGGTGTTTGAGAACCTCCCCGGTCAGAGGCCGGTCCCCAGGTTGCCACTTGAACACTGAGCTCAAGAGGTCCATCAACAGCTCTGCTTCCTTGCCGTCCATCTTGTGCCAGACGTTCTTCGGCCGGGCATATCGCGTCCTACCGCTAGACGGTTCACGTTCCTGCCTGACCACCTTGGGCAGCAGTCCTGTGGCCTTGAAATCCTGCCTCCTCACCTCATCCCACATCTCCTGGGTGAGTGACGTCGGCTTCTCACCCATCACCATCCTCGCTAGGCGGACATTGGCATTTGGAGGGCGAGTTTCTTTGTCTGCGCCGTCATCGTCCGGTTTCCCCTCCAAGTCATCATCATGCTTGCACATCTCCTCGTACTGCCACATCTCGACCGTGGCCGGCAGCGACGGGTCATCGTCCCCGTTGGCAAACTCTTGCCCGCGGCTTCTCCAAGCATCCCGGTAATTCTCCGGCATCGGACCCGCAATACACTCTAGCTCCCGGAGAACATCGATACCGCTGTCATAATGCACCAGGCCCGTCTCCGTGATAATCTCCAGAATAGTGACCATCAGAGCCCAGACATCGGTCGTGAATCCGGGCGGGGCAATTCCGACTATATCTTCCGGCGCGCAATATCGAGGAGAGATCCTGGTCTGGGAAGGGGGATTCACCGCTTCAAAGGAAACCCCGAAGTCGCTGACCGCTACTGATGCGGCCAGGGCCCCCGAGTAGTAATCGAATCTTGCTGCGCCGACAATGTACTTGGGTACGCCGGGGCCAAGGTCAAGTTCCTCTCGCTCCTCGGTCTCCATGTCCCCTTCCGTGAGAGGTACCACTTTGGCTGTCTCTGGTTGGCCTAGCACCTGCAGCATCTTCTCTTCCGGCCACTTGTCCACCCCTTCTGCGAGGTGATACATGATATTTGCCGGCCGAAAGTCGCCATGGCAGAGCTTTGCCTCTCTGTGTAGGAAATCCATAGCCTGCACGACTTGGAAGGTGATCTCCTTGAGCAAGCCCTCTGAGGCAGCGAGGTAGGAGAAGATGTGCTGCAACTGGCACCCGAGGAGTGGATAGACCAGTCCAAGGTGGGTACCGTTGGGGCCTTGTATTGTAAAGTTGGACACAGGAGAGGCGATATGATTCTCTCTGAGCTTTTCTGGCGTAAAGCTGCTGAGAAGATGGAAAGCCTGTAGCTCGGGCAGGCATTTGTTCTCCGGGTCCGAGCTGGTTGAGCCGTGGGCCGTGAGCAGCTTGACGGCCCTCCAGATTGAATCTTCCTCGTCGAAGCAGAGCCAAACCGTCCCGAAAGCACCAGCGCCGAGCTTGTGTGCGACACGGTACCGGTTATTCAACTTGTCGCCGAGATGTACCGGGTGAAGGCCGCCGGGGTGGTAGTCGTTTGGGTCTTCAATGTGGTCCAGGTCCATGTCGACCTCAAATTGATTTTGGTAGTTCTTGCAGCAGTGACCGTCATTGTTGTCGCTGTCGCCGTCGCTGTCGCTGTGGCCGCTGCTCCTAGAACATGAACTCCCCGCGGGGCTGTGAGTCATGTCCATTTCGTTCATCCTCCTTGTATATGGTTTGCTGAGTGTGTTCAATTGAAGCTATTCGGCTTGTATTCGGTGATTTTGGTCGGGATGAAAATATGTTCTCGTTGGTTGCGCCGATTCCGCCTACCCTGTGTATCTTAAGGTGCTGCGACTGTGGCCTGTTTCTTTCTTCCGTGTTCTGTCTTGGTTGCAGCGGAAAGTACTGCATAGCCTGGTGGCACGGGCTGACTAAGAAATCTTCTTTGTTTGCTTTTCAGTTTCAGTTTTTCTTTGACCATATGTGCACTATGGCTGCCGTCTTTCTATAATTGCATTTAACTTACTAGATTTTCTTTGTTAATACATCTCCTCTTTTAAGGGGTATAATGCTGAGGCTCGTTATAGTACTATTAAATAAGCCGTGTTTACAAAGAACTTGTATTTCAGCCGCAAGCCCAAAGATCTCGAGTTGAGGTCTGGTAATTGTTTCCTTATTATTTAAGATGACTATTCGAAAATATATACGAATTGACCTCGTGACAAGGTCCAGTCTTTGACCTCCAAATTAGCAAGCCGTGTCTTTGAACATATAGATTCCATGGCACAAGCCTGGAGGTTATAAGTATTGCTAAACCCTTAGGCGGGTGAACTCGTGTAAGTCAGTATAGCAGAAGGTATTATCCTCAAATCACACCTTGATAAGGATATTGTTCTACTATTATCATCATAATTATTATTATTATATTAACGTTATAGAAAATCCAGTTATGGCCCCCCCAACCTTTTACCCGGGGCACACCAGGGTCTCTGGCCCGGGAACCCCGGCTACAAACAGCTTCGGCGACCGGGCCAGGATCTGGTTGTCTGTAGGCGCGGGTACCCACCGGGACCCTGAAGTCTGCTACGCCTACGAGGTCAAATACTGCCAGTGGCTGACCAGCGACAGAAGGCCATTTCTCGAGAAGGAGCTACGAAAGCTTGCGAGGCTGTCCGGGATGGCGTGCGTGGTCGTCAGGGACCCACCGCATAACAGAATGAGCCGGCGTACTAAGACCGGCGAGTTGCTCACGAGTAGAAATCCGCGGAGCGGGAGGATAGAGCCCGAGACTGTGTCCGCCGAGTGGCACATCACCATCCTCATGTGCGAGGACCCGGAACACTGCCAGGTACAGGGCCACGTTTTTACTTACATGGCGCCTAATCCTTACGGCCAACCCCCGCCCGACAAGGTGATTAAGATTATGGACGACCCTGTCCGCCAGCGCAGGGACAGGAGGGATCTTTCAATGCAGTTTTGGCTCTGTAGGCATGTTCGCGCAGTCAGGTAGATGAATTGACATCTTTTGGATAAGCGTCGACCGCGCCATTCTCTCTTTCCATTTCTTCATTTCCGTTCCCTTTCTATACTCGAAACTGAGATATGTTGCTGGCCATTTTTCTTAGCCATATAGTGAACCATAATTTCTCATTCTATTTTCCCCTTGTGACACAAATTGGTCCCTAGAGTTTTATTGCGCTGACTATGGTGACTGGAGTAATGCGCCAGCATAAGCTGTCGGTTCTATTTCCTATAAACACCCCTTTCGAGTGCTACCTTAACCAGCATTTATAACTCACAGAATGGTGATAAGAAAAGGCCGAGCGGAATGAAGAGCAGGATATAGATGGAGAAGTAAAAGAACCAAAAGATACGGGTCCAAATTTGAGTATTGAAAAGGTCGTACGGGGCTTCGAGTGACTTAAGGAATAATAAGGAAAGACGACAATAAAGCAAAACAAGTCAGGGCAGATAAGCCGAAGAAAAGAGGCCATGGCAAGAGAATAAAGTCCAGAGTACTAATACCTAAGACTCTACATCATATAACATATCCCAGCAAGATCCTAGAAAATTACTTGAGTCCTTCATCAGTACCACCTACACCTCGGAAGACTCACCTGACTGTATTTCCCACCGGCACCTAGCACCACTGACAAATCTCATGCTCGGCCGTTTTGAAGGCTGAATGTGAAGCTCCTAGTACAAGAATCCGAGACCGAGTTCCCCACGATCATGTATCACGAAAGAAAAAAACAACATAATGGTTGTACAACATACGCTTCTTGCACTAGCTGTCAGGTAATGGTACCTCATGTTGTAAGGATGTCTTATAGCCGCATATGTAATTATTGACGAGAGGATGTGAAAATCGGGATGGCAACCATTTGACCCAGAGATCTGGAATTCTTTGGTACAACATCATCGCCTCAGTCTCCAGATAGCATCAGTCCCGTGTCCAGGCCAGGTCGTTCAGTATCCAAAGATGGTAAGGCTCTGCTTGTACAGAACAGGCTGTTTGCTCCTCGCGTGCCATGTTCTTCAGATATCAGGAGCGCTCGATGGGCATTTTCCACCCCTTGGTTCTGTCCTTGCTGAACATGCGGATCAGCGTCTTGGAACAAGAGAATTCATACCCGCACCCACCACTTTTACTACTCGCACCATTCCCCCCCAGATTGCAGCTGGCAACGCACAAGGCTTTTTTCCGCCGTAAACTCTGTAAATTCCTGGTACTCGCCTGCAGCAGCTATCGTCATCTCTGACAACAACTATGACGACGGTGGTGCCTTCGTCGAGGATGACACTGAATGACTACCAGGTATGAGCCGAGCGAGGGTGATTCACTGTAAATCGGGGTCAAAAAATACGGTCTCTCTAGAAATATCCAGATTTGGTGCAATTTGCTTGGCTTTTGGATAACAGACTTTAAAGGATTTTCCATCAATGATTCTAGCTTAAAGAAAATAGTAAAAATAAAACAAAAATACGTTACTACTATTCGACTTCATATTAATTTACTACGGCTATAGATCTGTAAATACACTCTATAATACAATGGATTACGTTCTTAAATATAGTGAGTTTTAGTGTAAAAGTGAGTGAGAGACCGTATTCTTTTACCCTTACTTTAGCTTGTCATGGGAGGGTTTGAGTCTTTAGGACCAGAACATGGATATCTGGACGCCTTCGCCCCATCTCTCAAATTCCATTTCCTTTTTATGGTATCGGCTCATGCATGAAGAATTTTCAAGCTTGGAACCAAATCATTGCTGTGGCTTAGCTCTGGGGTCTGCGTCTTACCCCGCTCAGAGCCTCGTCCGGGATTTTATTCACTTTTCGACGATACATAGTCACTCTTGTCATGTCCTCGGGCACCAGTTTCTTCATGCACAATTGCACATCCAAGTAGCCGAGCGCGCACACCCAAAAATCTGAACAGCCGCTGACCAGACGCACTCATGTATCCCCTCGCTGTCGAGATACTCGCAGCGGCGAAGCGCATCGCGGGTTTGACCTCGCAGATTTAGACCTTTATATTCTCTTCCAAGCGACGAATCATACTCGCGTCTCACAGCATAGGTGGGCGTCTCTGGGCCCTAAAGACGTGGCAGCTTTGCGGAGCTGTCATAGGCTGCCTCTCTCTCTTCTTCTCAATCCTCGCCTTTTGGACATCTCTCGACTCTTCCCGCTACGCAAGATGGACAGCACAGAAGGACTTTGCGCTATTGTGTATGGATGATGTGAGTTTTATGTTATTCTGCGTTTGCTTGTGGGCCCTCTTTTATGGCGAGAGAAAGGTTAACTTGTCCCCTCCGCCCCAGTCAACTCGGCACTTGAGCATTGACTGTCCCAAGTTTGCCAACTACAGTCTCCCAGCTCCACCTGCCATAAAGACCCGCGACGTGCCAGATGATGGCCCGTCTTGGGAAAACCAAACCGATGTACTTCCCTTCGGTCCGGTCCGTCCGGTATATGACCCGTACGGTGGACGGCAGCTGCCGGATATCTTCGAGACTGACAGCTGCACCTCATGGACACTCCAGATGCCTGCCCTATTCCCCTTTGCAGGCTCAGCATTTTCGCCCGGATTGCCCAAGGACCTTAATTTCGAACTTGCTTGCGCTTCTACGGAACCTCCACTCAAGATGATCACCGGGCCACCCACTAACTCGTCAAGACCGGAGATGGAGGCCGAGGACCCATACCTCGGCAAGATGCAGTGCCGTGCTCATACCTTTTTCTGGGTTACGGTAATGAGCTGCATGGCCCTTCCAGTCTTATCCCCACCCTGCGGCCGAAGGGAAAGAGGCTGAACCTCTCATTGGCTCGCACGTTCCAGGCCGTCGGCTTTCTCCTCTTATTATATCTACACTCCCGGCTGTGTACAAATGAAAGTGTCGACGATGTCATTACCGCTCGCCTTGCCGCCCTTCTTTCTGGCCTTAGCGAACTCGACATCGTTCGTCAAACTTACCGAGCAGCAGGGCTGACACTTCTTCTCCCACCTCTGTGGCAGCCTATCATCTCGTATCGCCGCTCTAACCCGCCCTCGACAATATGTACCCTGAGGTGCCGGCTACAGATCGCATTCATGAGGTTGCACGACGATCTAATGGTCCCAATGTCTAGTTGGGGATCCTGGGTGACAATCCCGATAACCGATGCCGAAATCTACTTCCAGGAAGTACTCTACTTCTACTTGTTTCCTGCGCTGGGTGTGTTTCTGACTTGGCCTGTCGACGAGCTAATGCTGGACACGGCATGGTCACCCGTGCCGTTTCTTTTCTTGATGCTTTTGTATAACAGAGTGAGTGCGGATATGATCGATGAGTGGAGGGAAACGCAGTATTGGAGAGATGTCGGCCGGGAAAAGAGGCTGGGAGATACGGCCCAGGATGATGGCGGGCCTGGGCGTACGATTGACTACTGTGCTCGGTGCGAGAGGAATAACTCTGGCCTCTTGAGATGGGAGCCAATCAAGGAATAAATAAGAGACGCGAGATTGCGAGCCGGTATCAGATGGAGATGGTTTGGCATCATCACGGCTTATCCGCATCACGGCACAATATTCACACAACTTCTCCCTCCAAACCACAGCAGACAAGGCCCTCATCGGTATCCGGTCCCTTCAGCCGTTTTTCAACCTAGTTGCATGGACCTTCAAAATGGGCCTGGAGGTCGGATTAAGCTTCCCATGCCAAGATGATCTTAACATTTAGTGAATGAATATGACAATCCTCGCAGGTCCTCATACCTCATGGGAAAGAAGTGGATTCATCTGAATACCCAGTATGGACAGTGTTCCTGCATTATGTTGACGTTTTAGGGATCGCTATCCCTCAAAATAACAACCTTTGTGATGAGTGTCTGTGTTATAAGATTCTTGGCAAACAAGGTGCTGCCCAATTTACTTGTTCAAAATATTTTCCAAGTACGTGTCCCGAAACTATGGTCTGGCCGCTCTGGCGAATGGATAAAAATAGAGATCTCGGATCTCAATTTTCCCTAAAGTAAGAACTAGTGAGCACTAAGAGAAGGGAAAAAAATCCAAATCCGGTGTAACCATCCATGCAAAAGAACGACGAGAATCCTCTTTGCGTCTTTGCCGTGACAATGCTTGGAATGGTTCAATGTTGGTGTCGCACTAGCGGCGTCATCGTGCTTGCTTGGAAGTTGGGGCTCTGTTGGGCGCCAATCACTTCGGCACCATCCCGGTAGGGCAGGCACGGGGCACAGCTCGCCCCCAAAATGCACCGAAAAAGGGCCAAGGCACCAACCAACAGCTGGCACCGATCCGTGCCGGAGGATCACGGTTCGGTCCAATCACAGGCGGCGCGCAAACTTGCAAGCTCCACCTTGACTCGGCTAATGCCCCAGAGGGATGACCTAACGATCTTGCATAATTAAGAGCTTGGATCCCGCTGTTTCTCCACCAGACCAGACTCGCAGCATCCCAGCAATCGGGGGTCGGATTATCACAGCATTGCGTCCCTGAGTGGAGGACTCATCCACAATTTGGGTCAACAGGGCAAACAAATCAACCCCTCCCTTTCCACCATCATAACAGCACAATCCCAGAACTTGAAACAACGACCCGACAGCACATCAGCACTCGATATTGCCAACCCGACCGGCCTGCCCGCGACTCGCGACCTCGATCGACGCCACACAGATATCAACATCGCACTAGACACGTGCATCGTCCGTCCGTACCTAGTGCTAGATCGCGGACGACACCCCCACCGCATGTCAGGTCGCCAATCCGGCCGTGAGCTCTCCCTCCGACGTCCGGACGACCTGTACCGAGGATCATGAGTGTGTCTGCACCGCAAACATGGAGGAGACGATCGCTCCCGTTTCTGCTGCCTCGGCACCCTCCCTCGAGCGCTCAGTCTCCCAACAGTCTGCCACATCGGTAAAGAGCTACCGGTCCGGGTCTGCGCGGCCCCGAAAGAGACTCACTTCGCAGCCGTCGAGCTCGGCCTCGTCCGTCACCGCCTCCGACAAATCGCTCACCTCGTTTCCCTCCTTCTCGGGAGAGTCGCCGCGCGCCGAGAGATCGTTCCTCGAGGAGAATGAGGTCATCACCTTGACATCGCGCAAGCGTTCTACACCTGATTTGGTCGTCTCGCAACCAGAGCAGAACCAGAACCGGCCTGCGTCCATCGTCGAGAGCCTGACTGCTACCTCGCCTCCCTCCCGCGGCGGACTGTTCGAAGATGCCCCGCTGGCTACCAACAAGATACCCGGTGCTTTGCACCACGCAGATGACGAGCACATCGAGCGACTGGTCACGCGACATGGTGCCGTTAACTTGATCCGGCAGATCGCAGAGGACTTGGCACAGCGCGATGCGCAAATCACTGCTTTGCGTCGTCGAGCTGACGAGAAAGAGCGGGCGCTTCGCAAGATCGTGCTGGAATGCGGACTGTCTAGCTTGGACCTGGAAACGAGGTTACGAGAAATGGAGCAAGAGACCAAGACAAGTGGACCAAGCAGACGATCAACTACCGTGGACGGACTTTCGGAGCTCATGAAGGACGCCATGTCGGACGACGTGAGAGGAGCCTTTGGGGGCAACACATATGTGAACGATGCAACGATACGAGCTAGCAGCTTGTCACGCCCATCTGCGGATGCCCCAAATATGGCCAAGGGCACCATGAAAGGGTGGAAGGAATACCTGTGGGGTACTGGTGGTGCTACGAAGCGGAGCAGTCGGGCAAGCAGTCTGAATACCAACAGCGAGCCTGGCGGCAAAACGCCCAATTCGACCGTCATCAGGACCGCACCCGCAGTTGAGAGGCGGCCCACGCTTCCCGAGGATCTCTTCAATCCTCCCGAGCCAGACTCGGTCCGTAGCCCGAGCCGTGCATCCAGCATCCACTCTGTCACCGGCCCGCGGAAACCTTCGTTAGCGAGCTTGGCGCTGCGGCTCGTCGCGGGCGGGGCTACCGTGCAAGGCGAAAATCGCGGTCGTCCAAGTATTTCCCAGGCGGCGAGTGGTTCGATGAGGACACCTTCTAGTTCCAGTGCCCACACGCATGCCTCGAACCGTGCTGTGTCTGCCCAGGGCGGCCCTAGGGCACTGATGGCCATGCGTCGTACCACTGGTGGAACGATGCGCGGGACGGAGACACCCGGTAAAACACAGCCAGCTCAAGAACGCTGGGAGCCTGTCGGGTCAAGTCCGGCACATGATCCAGTATCACGACAACAGAGCTATGGGCCGGTAGAGATGGACACCATATTACCGCCGGAAGCCCAACCACCGACCTTGACACACATTTACAACAATTACAGCGGCGCCGAGTATCTCACCGATCGCTTCGGCTTTATTTATGACCAACGCCGAAAGAAGCGGCAACGAGAAGCTGCCAAGATGGTGCAGCATGTTAGGAAAGGCAGCCGGGCCGAGATGCTCAGCAACGGAAGAAGCGGCTTGTCACCGCCTCTCATCGATGACAGCTCGAGCGGCAAATGGGACATAACCAGTGACAGCGGCAGACCAGATTCCCCATCATCAGCCGAAGAGCCTCGTGGCCTAGGAGGCGACGAAGCAGCAAGACCCAAGAGATGGCAGGACTACCTCAAGATAGCTACTTTCCCAACCGAGCTCCTCTCCCACACGCCCTTTGTTAATGCCCAAGGGTTTGAGGTGCTCGAAGGGGGTGAGTTACCCGAGCAGCCCAAATCACCAGGCTACATCACCTCTGAGCAGCGAGGTTTCCTCCCATCGGCGACAACCACCACAGCAGCTATCACTCCCCTGGACGACGACACAACACCACCACACACCACTCCCTTGTCCGAAGATCAATCGCAATCCTCGACGCCCTCAGCGACCCTCGCCAAAGAAGACGCCGAGCCGGTCCGTCTTCTCCTCGAAAATCTCAGCAATCTGCACGACACCCTCCAACGTGAGAAAACAGTGAAATGGAACGACTTTCTCCGCAAAGTTCGCGCCTCGCGCAAAAAGGACGGGGAAGCTGCCGCCGCGGCCGCCGCAGCCGCAGCCGAAGCTCGTTTCCAGCGCGCCACTGCCGTCATGCCCGAGACCCGTCTCAACGACGGGGAACTGATCGGCGTTGCCTCTCTCGGAATCCAGGGCAAAGTCGGACGAGCCAAAGCCAACGAGTTCAAGTCTCTAATTCTAGGCGGGATCCCGGTCGCGTATCGTGCAAAGATTTGGTCCGAGTGCAGTGGTGCCAAGGCCTTACAGATCCCGGGGTATTATGATGATCTGGTCAAGGGGCCGTTGGACAAGACCGAGGATGATCCGCAGGTTGTGGCGCAGATCAAGGCGGATATTACACGCACTCTGACCGACAATATTTTTTTTCGCAAGGGGCCTGGTGTGAGCAAGTTGAATGAAGTTTTGCTTGCGTACTCGAGGCGAAATCCCGAAGTGGGATATTGTCAGGGGATGAACCTTGTTACTGCTAATTTGCTGTTGATCATGCCTACTGCTGAGGATGCCTTTTGGGTTTTGGTCAGCATGGTGGAGCATATTCTGCCGACCGGGTATTTTGATCATTCTTTGCTGGCGAGCAGGGCGGATCAGCAGGTTTTACGGCAGTACGTTGCCGAAATATTGCCAAAGTTGTCGGCGCACTTTGAGGAGTTGGGGATTGACCTTGAGACGATGACGTTTCAGTGGTTTTTGAGCGTCTTTACGGATTGTCTTTCTGCAGAGGCGCTTTTCAGAGTTTGGGATGTTATTTTGTGCTTGGGCGGGAATGAGGGGGGCGGATCGACTTTTTTGTTCCAGGTCGCGCTGGCGTTGCTCAAGTTGAATGAGACTCAATTGCTGAGGATCGAGAGCCCTGCGGGGGTGTACACGTATATTAATCACCAGATGACGAATCATGCTATTAGTATTGATGGGTTGATTCAAGCCTCTGAGGGGCTGAGGAGGGTGGTCAGGATGGAGGAGGTTGAGAAAAGACGGGAGGTGGCGGTGGAGAGGGAACGCGAGGGGGTCAGGTTGAGGATGGAGTTGAGGGGGACGGGTAAGAAGAAGAGTGTTGATTCTGGGACGGGAAAGAAGAGTCTGAGTACAGCTTCTAGTTCTCGGAGTCCGTCGTTGGTCAGGGGGCTGTCCCTTGTTTTGCCGAGGGCAGCCATGTCGCCTACGAGTGAGAGTATGAAGGCTTCGGTTGCGGAGGCGGTGGTTAGTGGGGAGACTGCTGTCAGTGCCTCGGCGTCGAGCAACACCAGCGCTAGTGTGAGCGAGTGTGGTGACGAGGGCGAGACTGGATCCGTCGTGCCAGTGCAGGTCCCTGTGGGCATGGCTGTCAAGGCTGGACAGGCAGTTGGACTTGGCGTCGAGGCGGTGGTTTAAGTAAGGGCATCAATCTTTAAGTTCAGGATGGGTTGAACTGAGTTGAACAAGAAATGTTGTGACAAGCGAGTGGTCAGGCAAGGGGCCAGATGTAAACTGTGATAAATCATGCATTGGCAAGGCTGGGTAAGGGCGGGAAGGCAGCATTTTGGTTGGAGTCTTGACTTTTGTTTTCTTGTTCCATTTTGGACGAGACAGAGGACTGGAGTCGGGGTGTTTTATGGCACTTTCAGTTTCGGAGACTTTCGTTATATAGGGTAGAGGAAATAGCAGGAATTCATTCAAGATATTTAACTCGTTCACTTGTCCAGCTCTTCCTAAGGTAGCCTAGGTCTGTCAGAGTCCTACAAGGTTGTGGTGGGGATGGTCACCGAGCAAGAAGCCAAGCCACGTCCCATACATCTTCCCTAAATGAAGAGAACGAAAAAAAAATCCCCATTAACAAGAAATGCAGATATAATAAAGTCTCATCTTAGCCCTTTCATGGCGGCTGCTCTGGTAGCGGTATCAATCCCAGCAGTATTTGTTGCAATATAGACTCAGCTAGTCTTGGTGCGATTAACGTTTTACCGGATGACAGGTTATGAGCCCGGGTGGCGCGTTTGGTAACCGCTACACTCTTCCAAACTGCTATAGAGCTTATAAGCCCAGCGGAAGCGCAAGAGGTAGTGTGTTCGATCCAATCCGCAACCGAAAGAAAAAGACCTCCAGAACCGGCCACTAAGACTACAAAGTTGTATTCATACACATAGAACCTATAGAGCTCCAAGACTATTGAGCCCGGGGGAGTGTTGCAATATAGACTCAGCTAGTCTTGGTGCGATTAACGTTTTACCGGATGACAGTATTCTCTTGCAAAGCGCTGTTGCTCCGCCCCCCCGAGCAGTTTCATAGTCGTGGCAACGACTATATCGAGCCCAGCGGTATTCTCTCGTAAAGTCATCTTGCTTGTCATCCCCTCCTAGCAGTCTTATAGTGCCGGCGGGGGGTGAATTTGACGAGGAGTCTGCCATCGTAGGTATCCTGCAGTGCACAAGAGTATTAGCTGGAAAACCGGTAGATGCGGTGCTTTGTGACTTTATGTCGTTAAGTAGGATAAGAACTGAAAAGTCTTTCCTCTTTCTTTCTTTCTTCCTCCTTCATTCAACGCGCATATACACTGGAAAATAGGGTATAAGTTTGATTATATACACCTTTTATAATCCCGGCTTACGTGTTAGAGAATCTCTTAAATGCGTTAGAGGGATCGATAATATCTCTATGAAGGGAGTTAAAATGCCTCGAAAGCTAGATATAAAGGCCTATCACCGCACTGATGGGGGCACAACTTCCAAGACAACGACCTGCCCACCTCTAGTATTAGGGACTCTTACAAGCCGATACCCTAACCCCCAGTCTATAACCCGTCTATCCCGTTCCTTACCATCAAGCATGGACAACCCATAAAAGTAACTCCTCGTCTGGGCTGACGAGTATGACAAGATAGTGAGGATAAACGTCATTAGAATCTTCCTCGCTAATAGAACATTCGTAAATGGGATGCTATCTCCCATTCTCAAGGCGAGTAACATCCGTTATGATCGTAGTTCCGGTATGGCGATATGCTTCCTCTCTTTATTACATAACTGATTTCCCCTTCTCTGCCAAGCAAATAATCCCTACACTGAAATCTCCGAGCTTCCGAGTCCACAAGCATCAAGCTGACGACGACTTCAAGCCGCGACCTCTCATAACAACTGAACACGAAGAGAACCAATTTTCGTACACTTCAAACCGCTCGATTTATAAATCATTTGGTCTTCAAAATGTCACAAGAAAAAGGATTTCTCCGCTTCGCGAGTAAGACAACATCAGGCGTCAACCACAAGATCTCAGCTAACACTTCACCCAACCCCAAGGCCCCAACGAGCGAAGAACAATAACCCGCGAAGACCTAGGCCACTACCACGCAGTCATAATAGCCGCCATCTACGCGATCCCCAACTTGACGTCCATATCAGAGCTCCTTCATGCCGCGCTACAAGAGTGCATCGCCACTCATCCGTTTTTATCCGTCGTAGTGAAAGATAAACATACCGAGAAGCCATACTACCAGCGCGTATCGGAGATCAAGCTCACTGAACATGTCGAAACTTCTGACGTTCTGATGGCGCCGGGGCTGCTCAATCGTTTTCCAGACCCTACCGAATGTGCTGATATCGTATCGCGCGAGATGATGAAGCATATCGAGGGGCTCTTCCGACGAGGCCTTGATCGTCCCTTTCGCGAGGGAATCCCGCCTTGGCGCGTTGTCATCGTCACCCTTCCTTCTGTTTCTACCACGTCGCCATCAAGTAGTCGTCACCGATATTTCATTGCATTCGAATACTCCCACGCCATAGGGGACGGTCCCTCGGGGATTGCCTTTCACCGGACTTTGTTCTCCGCGCTGAAGAAGAGCGTATTCTACTACAAGGCAAATCCGAGCTCTGACCTGGCACCACAGCTGCTCGAAGAAGCCGTGGGACCGACAACAAACCAAACCGGCATGATAGTCAAGCCCTGCGAGAAACTCTTCCCACAAGCATTTGACACTCCCGAGCGATTGCGAATTTCCTGGGGGTTCTTACTCGCCCCTCTCCTTGGCGCAATCCTCCCCTCGTTTGTGGGAAATCTGCTTGGGCTGAAGGCACAAGCGTCTTCAACGAATGAAGGAACCTGGACGGGGACACCATGTTTCTTTGATCCCAAATACGGGGCCCAGTCGAAGGTGGTGCTGGTATCTATCCCTTCTGAGGATGTCAACAATGTGATCAGAGAGGCGAGGAAACACGGTGCCAAGTTGACGGGGGTGATCCATTGCCTTGTTGTCAGGGCTTTGGGGCGGGCTTTGCGCAGCTATCGTGACAAGAACGATGGGAAGGGCAAAGGGATGGTGTGGGAGATGACGAATTTCGTGGGTACTACGGCGATCAACATGCGTGGAGCGGTTGGTGTCCCGGAGTCAGAGATGGGCGAGTTTGCTTCGGGGGTTTATACCACGTTCCGTGTTCCTCCTTTGGAGGTGGTCATGGATGAGGAGATGAGGAGCAACGGGTTAAGTGACCAGGAGTGGGAGGCTGCAAGGGCGGCTACGCTGCAGTTTGCAGATGCCGCGACAAGGCTACAAGACCAGCCGATTGGATTGCTGCGCTATGTACCGAGCATTAGGAAATGGATCCAGGGCAAGCTGGGCAAGACGAGGGATGCAAGCTACGAGGTTAGTAACCTTGGATATGTCGATTTTGGGCATGCGAATGTGACGCCGGGTGGAGAAGGTGAAGATGAGGTGGTCGAGGTCGAGAACATGTTCTTTGCCCAGCCGGGACATGTCACGAGCCATACGATCAACTTTAACATTGTCAGTACCAAGATGGGTGGGATGGTTGTGTGTATTACATGGCCGACGGGGAGTCTCGGGTTGGAAGGCAGCGAGAAAGAGGAAGAGAAATTTGTTAGGGGCGTTGGGGACGATTTGGCAAAGTGGTTCAAGGCATTTTAGGTCGTATTCAATCCGTAGGTTGTACTGTTACTTTCACAGTGTTTCCTGCTGTGCTTCAGAGTTGTAATTAAAGGATGGTAATCACCACTTAATTTGACCTGAGCTCGTCATCCCCAAAGATGTCATTTTACATAGTGTGGTCCATAGCTCCATGGATTGCGCCATAAAGACAGACATATCCAGTTCACTCCTTCAAGATGAGAAATATCGTCGCAACATTATCATATCAATGACCTAATGAAGGAAGCCAACAACCAGCCATCCGATCTGCGCTCAATTTCTTTCTAATTACCATAAGTCAACGGCTCTGTCTGTCACGTCTTTCGAATGGCCGAATGGCTGAATGTCCGAATGGCGTCTATTCCTTGGACATTCGTCGTCATGGCTCTTTCTCACGACGAGAAAATACGTTAACATCTTAAAACGAAATAGATGTCACGGGGCGAACCTTAGGTGGCAGCTAAGATGTTTGTTGTGCCATGGAGAGAGGAAACTATCTAGGGCAGATGGCCGGTGGGTAAATACAGG
>MU858268.1:0-57416 GCA_033297075.1 Rhypophila decipiens | reverse complement strand
GGCGGATTTGGATGAACCGAATGTAGTTAGCGTGCATAGGCCCTTTAGGCTCAGTGCCTCCGGGCGAAATAAATTCCATCCATCCATCCATCCATTCTCCTTCTTTGCCCACGGATTTCTTCACTACAATTTTATGAGATTTGATCTTCACGTCAATAAAATGTTGGAAATTCATAAGACTTTGAACTTGCGGATCTCTGAGTGCCAATATCTCCTCATTCGTACTCAATTTTCATTCATTTGTGAGTTGGATTAAAGAGAAACACTCATTTCTCATCTTGAAAACTGGGCACTTGTCTTCGTGGTCGGGGGGGGTCAGGTCAGGTCAGGCCCCTTGTCAGCTGACAAGCAGCCGGCGGGCAGCTGCAGGCAACTCTCGGCAATTTAATTTAGCCGAGACACCATGTGCCATTAGCCAAACCGCGCGGTGCAGTTGGCACGTCCCCCGTGTCAAATATGAGTTTGGCCGGCCGTCATGGCTCTTTGGACTTGACCTCATCCACATCCATCAACAACAACTTCATCTCTCGCACCTCAGAGCAATCTGTGATCGCGGCAGGAAAGTGTGCGGACATTTATAACAAAACGACAGCTTCTTTTCACAATGTCGCAGCATCAGTTTCGGGTGCAGCCGCAAATGCCTTCTGTAAACCCGGCTCCTCCCGCCGCCACTGGAAATGAACAAACAAGAGCCAGAGGCCAGCAGCAGCAGCAACAACAACAACAACAACAACAACAGCAACCACCGCAACAGATGCAGCAGTATACGAGTCAACAGCTACAGTATCAACCGCCACCTCAGCCACAGCACCAACCACCTCCACAGCAGCCGGCCCGCCCCAACTTCCAAATGGCCCTCCTCCCACCTCCCCAAGACAGACTCTACGACACCTTTGAAGCCCTTCAAGCAGACCTCAAGACCTTCACCCGATCGCAGGGGTACGCCTGCGTCATCATTTCCTCCCTGAACCGGTCCATTGAAGGCCACTACCGGCGGTACAACCTTTGCTGCTCCAAGGGTGGCAAGTCATACACCTCTTCGAGCCGTGGTCTTCGCCAAGGAAAGTCCACCAAGACGGGTTGTCCGATGCGTCTCAAAGCTATCCAGGAAAAGGCCTACCCTTATAACGACAAGTGGCGTGTTATTGTCCAATGTGGAGAGCACAACCACGAGCCGTTCACGGGTGCCGCGCCGGGGGTGGATGTGCCGCCGCAGTTCCGCAAGATCGAAGCCGACGGGATGAAGTGGCTCATGATCATGCACCGGGATGCGCAGTGCTCGCTAAGACAGCTGACGATTGGACTGAGGATCTCGTTTGGGGATAAGTATCAGTATGTCAAGCAGTCGGATGTGAGGAACACGCTGGCCAAGATCAAGAGAGAGGAGGAGAGGAAGGCGGCTGCTGAGGCGGCTCTGGCCGGGATTCCTGTTGGCGCTGCGTATACGTTGTTGCCGCCGGAGCTTCGCCCACCGCCCCCTGCTCCGGTCCAGGTGGAGAAGATGCCACCTCTGCCGGCGGGTATGCAGGTTCCGGACCCGGATCTGGAGAGTGATGATGAGGAGGAGGATGATATGAATATCTGAAAAATATCCGTATGGCAGTGAATGTTTATGGCTGGGCAGATTGAGTTGATCAACAATGTGCGTAATTATTCTTTTTCTTGTTTCATTTGGCGGAGATTCTTGGGGGTTTTTGGCTACTGCTTCAGCAGACGAGCCTCTTAATTACTGGTAGTGGTCAGGACAAACATCATTC
This sequence comes from Rhypophila decipiens, assembly GCA_033297075.1. Classification (NCBI taxonomy): domain Eukaryota; kingdom Fungi; phylum Ascomycota; class Sordariomycetes; order Sordariales; family Naviculisporaceae; genus Rhypophila; species Rhypophila decipiens. The sequence continues at coordinate 55,659 of MU858268.1, read as the reverse complement.
TGCATTTTCAACAGACCAATGGGTGCCTTTATGCTTTGACACATGATGATTACAAAGAGTGGGGAGCTAGACGGTTGTGACATGGCATTTACGGAGACCGGGGGCTGGTCAACATCGTACCTTCCTTGTGGTGTTGAATGCAAAGCCGAAGTTCTCTTTTTCGTGTCTGGTGTTGTGCGGATTGCTTGGGCGAGCAGGAGGTCATCCTGTGCTGTCCGGAAAGCTTCGGCTCGTCACATTGCGTTGGGATCTCGATGTACCTCTTGAACTGATCAAAATCACTGTTAGTGCAGATGGCCATGTTGGTGGAAACTGTGTGCCAGATTCAAGGTTTACTATCTGCCCTTCAAAAGGTACATTGCTCCCATACAAAAGGTACATCCACCGTTGCCGGCAGACTGACGTCTCCACAGGATCGGTTCCGGTGATCTCCCGGAAGGAGGCTGCGGGATGGGACGGACCTCCCGACCTAGGTACCACTGACCGAGTACCTCTGACCGAGTACCACTGACCGACCGAGTACCACTGACCGAGTACCACTGACCGAGTGGAGGAAGACGGGACTGAGTACTGTGCCCAGTGGCTTCTGTTAATTGCCACCGCTAGAACTAGGTACTGTCTTGCCCTTCAAATCAAGAGAGGCATTTATTCGAGCTTATGAAGGCATTTATTCAAGCTTATTAAGGCATTTATTCTGGCTCGTTAAGGCATTTATTCGAGCTCGTCAGGGCATTTATTCGAACTCGTCAAGGTATTTATTCGAACTTGTAAAGGTATCTATTCGAACTTGTAAAGGTATTTATTCGAACTAATTACCGGGTATTCGATCCGCATATCCGTACCAGCTCTTGTGAACAGGTGAAGATAGAGTGATAGACCCCCGTTCTGAAATCACAACGAGAAGCACTAAATCGAAATACAACAACACCATGAAGGACTTTCTCTGTATACTTGGGTTTCAACACCATAACCAAACAGACATCCAGACAGCTCCGAATGCTTGTTCAGCTTGGCATTAACATGTGAAATTGCACCAGATTATGGAAGCACTTTGACTATTGGCACTGGGGCTCAAGAAAGGAGGCACGACAATGATATGGAGAGTTCAAGGTGGCCATATGTGGCAGCTGGTTCTTTCATGCCATGATAATGAACGTTTCGTTGAACGCAACGAGCCCAGTGATCTGAGACTTTCCTGCTCCTTCCCCTGCGGTGCTTATCGGTCTCAAATCAACTTGGTCAGGGGCCAATCCAAAAAATCCCGTCCCATGCCGTGCCGGAAACGTTCGGTGTGTGAACGTTCCCACCGATAACCAGTCTCCGTGTCTCCATACCTGCCGTTTCCTTCTTCGGTGAGAATATCAACCCGTTCTCAACACAACCCTTCCACAATCGCACCTTCCCATCTTCATCCAGCTTTCCAGGGCCCCCACCTATAAACCCACCCCCCCCCCCCCCTCGAGAGCAGATCTCGCTCGCAATTCATTCTCTCCCCCTCTTCCAACCAACTCGAGAAACCAAAAAGTGCAAAACACCATCCCCAAAACACACTGAAACCATCACTCACCCCCACAACCAAATCAACCCCATAGAAACAGCAGCCGGCAAAGCCTGAACAAACAAGATCCTTGTGTTCGCCGTCGCGCCGCCAAAGACGCCCGCAACAACGACACATCCCAAGAAGAACATGCGGATCTGCGCCGCAAACTCTTCAACGGGGTGGAACGCGCCCCAGAACAATCCGGCGGCAAGGAAGCCGTTGTAGAGCCCTTGGTTGGCGGCCAGCGGCTTTGTCTGTTTGGCAAAGTCGGGTTTTAGGCCGAACGTCTTGATGCCGCGGGGCTTGTCCCAGTAGTACATCTCTAGGAGGGTGATGTAGGCGTGGATTAGGCCGATTGTGGCGGTTGTGGTTGTGGAGAGGTAGCCCATTTTTGGGTGCTGATTGCTTTTGTCGTGGGAGTTGAATGGGACGAGATGAGGGAGATGGTCGGTGGTTTGTTTGTTCTGTGAGTTGTTGGACTTTGCAATAAATCTTCGCGGTAAATCGTCGCAAACAATCGCGAGTGAGTGATGTTGTTGGGTGTGGTATCCTCAAACCGACAGTAGTAAAAGGGAATATCTTGGCGACGTGAAGTGGACGGATGGTCGTTGATGAATGAACTGCTCAAGCTGAAACAGAGCCCGCAGTTCATCTGAAGCGGACAAACAACGGAATTCTCCGCCCCAACCAGATCATCCACAGGCCGTGTTACGTGAGACATACTGGTTCACTTGGTGCAACATCAAAGCCAACCTCAACCATCTTGCCGGTCCTTGAGCTCCAGCCAAATTGGTATGTTGCGTCCGTCGGGCTTCTCGGCGAAGCCGTGGCTCAGTCACGGATTAATCCCTCTGAAAGGTGCCAATAGCCGAAGAGGATAGTTGCTTCGTTCAATGAAGCTTTGCTTTGCCGTTCGCCTGCAGGAACGACCTCACCTCAATAGAAGTGAAGTAAAACCCGATCCCGGCAAGCATATTCAGACCTAGAGTCCTTGAGAACCTTTCTTGTTAGAAATGGACGCATTTCGCATTCTAACTAGATGCCTACCGAAAACAGTTGCAACGCCCTTGGTATTATCCTCCCATTGCGTTGCTTAATCAACACCGATCTTATCAACGCCCGGCGGCAACGTCTTTTGCTTGACGATGCAACCTGTAATAAACCGCTCAGGAAGGCGTCTCAAATCCTCGTATGCAGGTCTATTTTCTGACCGTAATATCTCATCCGCTCGATCCAGATACGCATTTGCAAATACCTGCCATAGCGATATATCACCCTCTTCACACCCCTTTTCGCCCTGCGTTCGCGGCCTAGGATAATAAGGATCATTGGCAAAGAAGGCATGTACCAACTGCTCCACCAATCCGTCGTGTTGGTCTCCCAAAAGTTCATCTAGGTTGAACCTGCTGCACAGGTTAAAGTCGAGAAGCCATAGATCCGCGGCTCCATCCGTATTAGCATATAATCCGACAGTCCTTCTTCCCCCAAGCACAAACTCGACATCAAAAGCATCGACCCCAGCCCCCCAGTGGATATCCGCCAGAGCCGCCCCCATCATTTGCGCAAAGAGGTGAACATCTAATCCCAGCTCGAGCATCTGATCCAAGTGCAGGTTATAGTTCCTCAGCCCGAAATTAGCCACCACCTTCGGTTGCCCATTCTCATCTCGCGGGCGTCTTCTGCCTAGATAGACCCGTAACAAACAGTCTTGATTTGCCGGATCGGCTCGCACAGATGCTTGCTTTGCCGGGGCGCAGTAAAGATCGATCAACGCCTCCCGGATCGGTTTTGACAGCGGTGGAATATGCTCCGTAAAGACCGCCTCGGAGGGGAGATGAAAAGTTGAATATCGGGATGCTCCTCCGGTTCCTGATCCGCCAGCAGAAGCCGTTGACGGCGGGAAGAGAGAGATGTTGGAATCCCACCACTGCTGTGATGACCAGCCCTCAAGCCCAGGCTGAGGCTTGGGAAGGAAGTCATACTCCGAAGGAAGTTGCACTTGGCTTTGAACTGCATCCGAACGCCTAGCAAAGGCACTTTCAACGCTTTGATGGGCCAGAAAGTCAGCGTACAAGGACTCCCCAAAATACGGACGTGCGACCTTCAAAACCGTATGTGGCTGATCTGGTACCGTAAATACCAAACCGCATTGGCCAAAACCAATCTTTCGAAACGTAGATGTAGGCCAGTCGTGGACGGTAGCTGTTGTCTGCTCGGTCAATGGACGCAGGGAAAGTGCGTGGGAGAGGATTTCTCTTGGTGAGAGCGCCATTGTTGAAAACTGTGTAATAAGAGAATAGAAATGAAAAAGGACGAAAGCTGAGGTGGTTATGAGTCGTGAATGAAGAGAGTGTGATGACGAATAGAAAAATCAGTAAGACAGCGGGTCAAGGGAGACTGAGATATAACTCAAGACTTCTGCGCAGAAAAGTCAAATTGCTCCAACCTCTAAAGTCAGACCATGAATCTTATTCTTGGATGGGGCAGTCGTAAGCAGACCCGCAAATACGGCTGTCACGCCGTGCAATAGCTATCAAGTTCCTCAATCTAAAAGCCACCAGTTCGTATCGCCGTAGCTTTGGGTTGTGCCTGGCTAGGCAGTTACACAACCCCAGGCAGACCGTTGATAAGGGCGCCTAATATACAGACACCAGTCTTCTTATATACTAGCACTACTCTTATAGAATAAATGCCTTAATTAACTAAAATAAATAGCTTAACTAGCTGGAATAAATGCCTTGGCTGGCCCGAATAAATATGTTAACCGGCTCGAATAAATACCTTAACTAGCTCGAATAAATGCCTCTGGTGCCTGTATACGAGAGTAGTAGTGCCTATAGTTTTGCTCTGTTTTTTGCGCTGGCTGTTTTTGGAGAAAAAAGAAAAAAAAGTTAAAATTTGGAGAAGGTACAAAGGCCTTCAGATTGGTCGCCAGATTGCAGTGACTTTTGCTCCATAATACTCCCTAGTGGCTGTAAATAGCTGTAATTTCAACTGTTTTGACTTTTTTGTGGCTTACTGGCAGTTATCTGGCCCAATCTGACGACTGGCCAGATGGGCTCCGATTAAGGCCTTACTAAAACCACGCGTGAGTATAGGACGCCAGGCAGGTGAATGCTAAAGGTCGACATGAAGGATAACTTTCGCATGAGTTTGATCTACCAGAGGATCTATAACCTAGACCTCCTTCTCAATTGTAATAATAATTAATAATTCTACTCTAACTCCAGCCCCTAAACCCCAGATTGCTATCCAATTTCTTCACCCGCCCCATGATACCGTCGCCCTCAATCTACTCATAGGCCGCTGCCGACCGTTTTGGCCTGTCCCCCAGGAAATTGATCGGGTTCCTGCACAAAGGACAGCTGTTCCTGCCGCTATTCTGGACCCACTTATACAAACAGATACCATGGAAGAGATTCTTGCAAGTTCCGCATCTCTTGTCTGGCAGCTTCTTGTCCGTCGCAACAATAGAGTAGCAGATAGCGCACTCGGTCTGGCCCTTGAGAGCTCCCACTATGTTTCTGCGGAAAGCTGCCAGTCCGTCAGTGATGGTACCATTGGCAAATGTGATGATTCCTTGCGTGGCAATCATCCAGCCCTTCCATTTCTTCTCGTCGACAGCCACTCGCTTCTGGCTCTGCACCTCCACTGTTTCGAGTGGATACCCGGCCGGAATACGGATGACGATGGAGGCAAACTCATCATCAATCTCGTACTCGGCTACTACCTCCCGAGCTGCCGTGCTAATCCTGATCTGCAGCCGCTTCTCGTCGTCCGCAGGCTCTTCTTGCTCTTCGTCCCACTTGGCAACTTCGTTCAGCGCTTCCTGGACGAGTATCGACGAGAAGTACTTTTTGATCCAGGCTTCAACTGCTACTTTCGTTTGCTTGGAGGAGCAATCGATGTACCACGTCCTGAACAGCCCTGGGAGATAGGTCAAAGTGAGATAACAGAGATTCACCAACAACCAATCCAAGTTCTTCTCCTCATCGTCCTCTGCAATGGTGATGTCGTAATGTCGGATGTATTCAGCCGTAAGCCGCTTTTGCTCCAGGTTCAAAGGCGTTGCTGCCGAATGGCCGAGTACGGCAAACATGAAATCCAGGAAGGGTTCAAGGATGCCATGTCTCTTGACGCAGGCTGTGTATTCGTCTTGGAGTTTGTGGGGCGCTTTGCTGTATGCGTCAAAGATGAGATGCCAGGCAAGCAGATATGATCGAACAGCGGTTGGGAGTTGGAGGAGAACATCAACCGGGTAGGAATCCAGCGGGGGAACTTCCAAAACCAAATCTAACAAGCCTTGCGGGAGGTTCACCTCCTTCTTTTCCTTTTCAAGCAGCAGATCCATGGCGATCTCTTCCTGGGATGCTGTAATGATTTGTTGAACCAAGCCAAATGCCGCTGTTTGGATGGGCCTCGAATTCGAAGCTAGGAGGGGGTATAAGTCTTCTGAGAAGTCTTTGACATGTTCAAAGGATATTTTCTCCACCGCCCTGCCAAGAAGTTCATCTACGATTTGGTGGGGTGGAAGTTTCAAAATCTCGTCATCTCGTGGAAGCTTCAAGAGCTCGAGCAAACCCACTGGTTTGAGCACGGAACATTCAGCCAGGGCCTCTACCAGATCTTCACTAGGATCAGTAGCAGACTCCAGTGCCAGCATGAGCTTGATAGAGGCGTAAAGGTATGGTAGGGACTCGTTACGAGGATCCTGGATCGCCTTCTCATTCCACAGGACGAGGCAATGGGAGATGAGCTGCTCCCAATAGTGTCCATAGGCGCTTTGGATATTAGGTAGCATGTGCAAAATGGCCTTGCACACCTCCGCGGACAGGGCCGGTGACATGTCATCTGGAGTGTCCATCCAGGACCCCATTTGCTGGAATGCCAAAAGTTGATTGCGATTGGGCACTGGCAATGTACCCGGCTCGTAAACATCCATGCAGGCATTCAGTAGAACCATCAAACCCAGGGTGGACTGAAGTCCAGGCTTCGACCCAGAGATGGTGCTGATCAGTTCTCTGCATAACCTCTCGACAGAAGGTGATTGCGCAAGTACCCGTCCAAACCCGAGAAGGAAGGCGATTGCTGCATATGTCGTTCTCGGGGTAGTCTTCATGAGCGCCAGCTTTTGGAGCCATGTCTCATAGTTCACAGGAGGCCCTCGAGTGTCAACGAGCAGCTCGAGGAAGTGACATAGTGATTTAGCCGTGTAGAATGAGACCGAGCTAAATGACTGGATCCGTCCAAGCATATGAGTGATCAACCTTGGCGCTAGGGAATCACCGCCGAAATCAGCCTCTCTCCAGTCAGAGTCCGTAAGACTGGTGACGATTTCGTCAAAAATATACCGGGTGGCCCTGATCAGTTGTTCTGCTTCGGCCTTGGCCACCTCGTCGCTCGTCTTGTTCCAAAGACCGTCCTTGTCCATTGTCCACTGATCTTCTGCAACTTCGGCCGTAACACTTAGCAAGTACAGCAATTCTACCCGAATATCCAGGGGCAGCTCGGAAGAATTTATCCCAGAAGAGAATAGCTTGGAGACATATAGCGCCATTCTGGCCGGGATCGAGCGCCCTTCTGCATCGCGTTTAGGTGGGGCGGCGATATTGCTCCTCTCATTCTCCACCAAAAAATACGCACCTCCAAGTCTACTGTGTAGGGAAAGAGAAGGATCTGGGACGGATTCCTGCAGGAAATTGGTGAGTTCGCGAAGCCAAATGCCAAAATTTGGGAGGATATTTTCCATCGGAACGGCGCTGGTTCTCAGATGGGAGCCTTCGCGGAGGAGCGTGTCGATCTTCAGCGAGGAAGGCGAGGCATCGTCAAGATTGTTCTGAATGACTGCTCGCAGAACCGTTGTGCCGCTTGATGATGACTGTGCCTCTAACAGTTCTCTTACTGAGCTCAGGTCATCCGATACGGTCTGTAACTCGGTGACTGCAAGCAAGTTCGTGATCAGCTGCATCTGCAAATCATCGTCTTGAGCCAGCAACCGTGGTCCACTTTGCTTCGCCAGAATGTTGATTGCTTGTAGTGCTGGCTTAGCATCTGGGACCTGGACTAGGGCGGTCGTGATGAGCTTCGCAAGGTGTTGCAATGTAGCTTGGTCAAGTATCCCCGATGTGACAGTCGTCTTGAAAAGCGCCCAAGAAGAATTTTCACCTCGCGCGCAATCTGCCATAATCGACGCCAAATAGTCCTGCAAGGCCTTTTGCCGACGAGCGGGTCCTTTGGCTGAGGGAATGGAGACGAGTAGCTCAATTGCTCCAGCCTTCTCTGACTCGAGAGCGACTGCGACAAGACCGGTCCAGATGGACTCGAAACGCCCCGGTTGTGTTGCTGCCAGCTGTTCCAGACAGGATACGAGATAAGCGAGCGATGAGGACCCGACCAGAGCCAGGAGAGCCGTCCTGTCTTCTGTGTTAAATACGGATGCGACAAGTTTGCCGTCCGCAAGAAGAGCTGGGCACTTGGTAGAAGCCGACTGAAGAATAGAAGCGGCGGCGAAGGGCTTGTAGTTTCGTCTGGTCAGCACGTCGCGGGCGGCGCCGACAATCCTTAGGGAAGCTGAGGTCACAGTTTCTCCCAAATTTCCATTTGAAGCAACCCCAGTAGGCTGGTCCTGCATGCGGGTATTCTCCAGGATCGTCGCCACAAGAGTGAACCAACGGTCCCCAGCCGTTGCAGTTGCTTGTTGAGACTTCTGGTGGTCTTTAGAGACCTCCGGGAGAGAAGTCTCCAACTGTGATACGAACAAGCCAGCAAGCCTATCCCACTCGTCCTGGACTGCCGCGCGAACACCGGGCTCTGGATGTGAAGCAAGGAGAGCCCACGATTTCGGAAGGACCTGCGGCGCTGAGATAAATTCCCACTCGGCGAGCTCCACAGCTGGGATTAGGAACTGCTGCGTCATGGGGAAAATGTTCGTTTGGAGAAACGTGACATCAGGGATGAAGCCTTTGACCAGCTCCTCGAAGATACTCAAGTAGCATGACCAAGCGTAAGACTTGTTGGCTTTTGGCTCTTCTCGGTTCGAGATGCCCTTTCGCATTGCCTTCAAGAACTTGGAGGCGAGTTCTGGGGATGGGTGCTGGCCTGGCAGAGCTATCAACAAGTTCCTCAGCTCAACCCAATACTCTCGGGAGCTTCCTTGTGAGCCCTTCTCCACAAGCGGCAGTACCAACTCGAAGGGTGACTTTTTTTCTCCCCAAATCTCGGGAAATATTTTGGTCAGGCTTGTCAATGCCCGGCACAGCTCTGTAGCCGAAGCTGACTGGTTTCCTCTCAGGGCATGGCGGATCAGACTTTGACCTATCTGGCCGAGTTGAGGCTTCAAAAGGTCGGGATTTGTGTCCGAGCAGGCTCTCAGGAAGCCGTAGAGGGATTTGCGCACAAACGAGTCCTCGCATAATGCCATTTGCCAAACCGTCTTTTTGGCGACATATTCGCCAAGTTTGTCTCGAAGCTTGTCGATATCCGTCAGTTTTATGAGATGGTTGACGAGTGACAGGCTGCTGGCGACCACTCGGTAATATTTCGCGTCCGCGTCCTCTTTTTTCGTCGACCTCTCGTCGCTCAGGGTTTCGCTTGTTTCATCGATCGCCTCTAGCGCGTAATCCATAATGTGTGACTGAGCCTTGTTCCATATACTCCTTCTCTTCTCTTCCGTAGGGGCGATCAGCTGGAGCCCTTCATTGGCCGCTTTCGCCACAGCCTTATCTTTGTCGAAAGCGCCTGCCAGCCACGCGCCCATCAACTTGGCGATCTTTCTTTCCATGCGCTTCCCAGTAGCCACCAGAAGGTCCAGGAGGATGGTGTGCGACAGCTCGCGAACTCGCCGCGAATTGTCGATTGAGGCTCGGGGGTAGAGGTCGACCCAAGCAACCAGTACCGACTCTGGAATCCCCCCATCGTCCTTGGTGTCGGTTCTGATATATGCGACAATATCTTCCAGTGCTTTTGCTTTGGTAGTGCTGTCCTTCTTTTGGAGGTTTTTGAAAGGGACAAGAATTGTGCTCGGGATTTGGTCGAGGGTCGGAGGCGGGGTGATGTAGGAAAGTCGGAAGCTAGAGCCTTGCCCAAAGCTCGAGCCGGTATGGCTACTACCTCCGAATGGCTTCATTTCGAGTCGTAGTTTGTTCGTGTTGGGTTCCGGTCTGTTGCGCAGTCCGTTCGTGACGTCTTCAAACCCACGAGGGATGGGCTTCTGGGGAGCTTGTCAGGATTGGTGGTGGGGCAAGTCAGATTGCACAGCGAGCTTTTGAAATTCGGCCAGGTGCCCCGCAGTACGTAATCATAACAGTGTACAATACAGTACCTAACAACCAAAGTGCATGTTGGCTTCAACTGGTCGTTGCGAATTGGCATCGTAAAGGGATATAAATACTGCCGTCATATTCTCGGAGATCACTGGCATGCCACCGCATTTCGGCATCCCAAAGTTAACAAAGTCTATGGTACGAAGTGGTTTGCCTGTGGCAGGTTTTGCTTCGGGAGGGAGTCAGACCGAACCCGAATTTTGCTCTTTAAAAGCCTACTTACATAAGCACGCCAAGCCAACTACAAACAGATTTTGAAAGGTTGTCACTCTCAGTCCTACCAAACCTCTCTCATGTGCAGAAAAACAGCCATTGCTCATGAAATATATATATAACAAAAACATGGTAAGTGTTTTGGCTAGTACAAGATTTTGAGACGTTATCCAGGCAGACAGGCGCGGTACTTTTCGAGGCCTCCCAAGCTCATCGCGTCGTGATGCCACTGTCCTTGCCCACCAAAACCAAGTAGCAGAATCAGATGCTACCGGCATGGGTCTCTGACCGGGTTTACCCCTTTTTTTTCCCTGTCTTGGTATCAGGAAATTCGATCATTCACTTCATGCTGTTTGTTTGTCCAAGACATTAGCTCTGGAGCTGAAATGAGCTTGCATGAAGGCAGGTTCTGGGCCCTTCCTTACGTCAACATGTGGACATCGTGAAGCATGATCCAGAGTCGACCGGTAGTGACGGATGCCACGGATTCGTCCAGGGTGTTTCCGTGTCCTCGGATCCATGGGATCACTGGGATCAAAATCAGGTGTCTTTCCACTAACAGACCAACTCCGTTTCAAACCAGACTTGAGAAAATCCTTCTAATCCAGATTAATGCGCATATATACTTGTCCTTTCAGAATGTTTGCTTGGAAGGTTTGGGTTTCCATTGATGGGAGCATGTCCGGGTGGAACTCTGGAAACGGAGGACGGCTGACGGCACAATGGTGGACCCTTGCCCGGCGGCCTGGACCCCCGCTCCGAGAAAAGTGGGATTCTGGGATTTTGATCGCCAGCGCCCAAACCCCATTTCGTTAGCCGTCTCTGAACCTTGTTTGCGGCAGTTGCCAAGGGTCCAAACAAGGGACCCCAGCAGCCCCAGCACCTAGCCCGATAAAGCCCGATAAGGGATCCGACATTCTTATGTGAATTCATCGATATCGACAACAAACATGACAGCGGGATTCTAAAGTTCACTAGAAATGTGTGTCAGCACCAACATGAAGGAGGCTTACAGATTATTTTTCTGCGATAGTTAACCACGACATAGCCATGCCGGCCACCGCCTTGGGCTTGTTGGTTTCAGGCTTATCTCGCCAGTTACCCCGCATGGAGGGGAAAAGACGGCGTCAGTGGCTCCCGCTTCAGGCAGGGTCCACCCCCAAGAAGCCTCAATAGCGGGCCCTGGTCGAATCAGGGTTCCTGAAGATTGACCTCAAGTCCATTTGGTGATTGGGTGGTGCCGAAAGCCGTCCTGTTGGTCAGCTCGGCCAGCCATATGCGTCGCTTGCCAGACTTGGCCAAAGGATGCAGGGCAGGGCGCAGGGCAGGCATTACGGAAAGGACAATGGACTTGGACAAGAGTGTGAGGATCATCGTGACTTAAACAGCGTCCCTTCGCTGTTCTCTTTTCTTCCTTCTTCCCTTCTGGCTTCCAGTTGTTCTCCCTCTTAGTGTTTCCCGGAGTTGAAGTGGATTTACCATTTGTTTTTGAGCCTTTTCGTCCAACAACCGACGCCATCTGATCCAACTGCTCGGCTTCGTCCAATCTATGACACTGCTCGCGTGTCTATGATCCTTTGTCCTGTAAGTTCCGGCCTGTCCCGAGAGAGTTTCACACCAGCGCTCGCAAACAGCCAGAAATGCCGACTTTACACAGAACTGGTCAACCCGGTCACTTAACTCGATACTTCGTCATTGGCTTTTAAGCTCTGTTGCGTGACGAGTTTATTGCACACTACCTCTGCCTCGGCCCGTTCTTCCAAATCCAAAGTCGTTTTTAACCGAACGCTGTCTCCCTCCACGACCTTCATCTACTACTCTCCCCCGATACATTTACTGACAGGAATGAAGATCACCAGGTAGCCACGCCAGTCGTATAGTATGCAACTGGTACCCTGTGTCGTTCCTCCACCATGACGTTAACAACCGCAACCCAACTTACCACCCGCGCGCAAGGTGCTCGGCGGGCATCTCTAAGTGCAATTGGCTCGTCACGGGCCTTTGCTGCCGCTCCCGCGGTTTGCCACTCCCAGCACCAAGTCCGCGCTTTCCGCTTCGGTCGGCTGTGGACATCCTACTTCGACCCCGAGTTCAGCCAGAACGATTGTCGCCGTCAACGCCAATTCCGATACAAGTATGCCGAGGCATTGAGTCGGAGGCTCTCTTGGGACCCAAATTCCGTTGCCTCGGGTGATGCCAAGCCCGCTCACAAGCGCGAGCTCAGGGGCTATTGGGATGCCGCCATTGGTGACACGGAAGATGGGGCAAAGGCCCCAAAGATGCGTTTTGCTCAGAAAACCCCCGACAATCCCGAGGGTATCCGTCCTGGTCAAAACATTGAGGATGCTGAGCGAGCTCCCCTCGAGGATCTCTTGTTCGGCCATCATCAAGAGCAATATCCCAAAGCCAAGGCAGCCCATCCCAAGAAGCATCGTCGCGGCCAGCCGAGGACCAAGGGCACCTTGAGTGTCGAGACAGACTATGTTATCGACCCAATCACCAATCGCAAAGTCCCCAAGCCCAGCGGTCCGGAACACGCAGTTTCATCCTTCAAGTCGTATCGTTCCCAGTTTGCCCAATTCATGGCTCCGGAATGCACAAGCACCCAGCCGCCCATCTTCTACGATGGTCCCCCACCCGAGGCAGAGTTGAAGAAGTATAGCAAGGTTAAGATCGATTCAACTCCTTGGGATCCCGTCTCCATAGGGCTGCAGTCTGATGTTTCCAAGCCAGACTCTGAGCTGCTCAATGCCATAACATGGAAGCACCAGGAAGTCTTCTGGCACCACGAAGACGGTGTCACCTCTCCAAAGGTCTGGGCTTTGGGCCCGGATGCCTCTGAGTACACAGATCTGCACAAGTATCGCCCGGTACCAGATGAAAAGTCGCGGCCATCTGATCAGCAACCTTGCGAGCAATATGGGGACCTATCCAGCTATGTCGCTGTTCGATCCCATGAGCCAGATGGGAAGTATAAGGCACAGGCGGACGCCGAGACGAGGGAATACCAGGATTTGGAGGAGTACGAGGCCGGCACGTCCCATCAGCCCAGCCAAGTCCTTTCATCACACACCAATGCTGAAGGTGATATCCAACGATATGAAGACCTGCACAAATATGGTCCTACCAAAGCCTACGAGCCAGACGGCAAGTACAAAGTGCAACAAGAGTCCTCGGTCCCGCAATACGAAGACCTTGGAGAATATGGCCCTGTCAGAGCCCACGAGCCGGATGGCAAGTACAAGGCAAAAGCCGATACCAGTGCCGCATCCGAGATTGACCCTGAGGAGTTAAGCATGTACGGCGCCTTTCGCAGTCATGAACCTGATGGGTTGTATGCTGCGAACTATGTCAAGCCAACTCCGGATCCCGAAGAATTGGCCCAGTACACATCTTTTCGGAGTCATGAGCCGGATGGAAAGTACGCCGCGAGCCACCAAAACTCAACCGAGGACAGAGTCGAGGTAACTCGTTATCAGGCGTTCAGGAGTCACGAGCCCGATGGGAAGTATGCTGTGAGTTCGCAGGTTGATCCTACCGAGGATTACAGAGATCTTGAGACCTATGGACCGTTCCTCAGCCACGAGCCTGATGGAAAATACGCCACGGAGCAATCCCAATCCGCAAAGCAATCGCAAGAGCTGGGCCAGTACCAGGCTTTTCGAAGCCACGAGCCCGACGGTAAATATGCGGCCCAAAGTGAGTCCTGCACCGAGGTTCCTGATTTGGGATACCATGAGGCGTTCGGTTACGAAGACTCAGAAACCATGACCCCACCCCCCGGACACGGAACTGGAGCTGACCTGAAGGAATACAAGACAGTTCACTTTAACGAGTTGGATGGGCCAACCGCGTCTCATTTGAAGGAGCAGAACCATGACACCCCCAGTACGGTCGAAGAGATGGCGGGCGGGACAGAGGGCCTGGAGACATCAAAGTCAGAGTATCGACAACTGCAGGAGCTTCTGATGGCAGAGACTGCTGCCGAGGAATCGGCTGCTGGCAACGCAAAAGTCGATGGCGTCAACGAGGAACCAGACTCGTTCAAATCCTTGACCGGGAACTACGTACGAGACTTCCCCGAGGAGTTCACCCAGTCGTGGAGCCTTGCCAATTCCGGCCAGGATTCAGCATTGCTGCCAAATTGTTGGAGGCCCCCTTTCCAGAGCCAGGTCGAGATACCAAAGTCCAAGGCTCATGATTCGCTGCCCAAATCGCCCAATGCGTTGGAGTCTGCACTGGACCGTCATCAAAAACTTGGCAATGGTCAAAAATCTGGCCTCCTTGATCAATATTCCAAAGAGCCCCAGGGCCTCGAGACCTCGTACGCGAAGGAGTGTGGCAAAGACGTGCCCGTCTATGCTACCATCTACAATTCAACGAACCCCGAGCCACAATCATCAGCCTCTACATCTCCGCCAGCGACAGAATCTTCCGGTTTGGACACCGCAACGCCTATGCTCTACAAGGTCCTTGTGTATAATGCCGAAAGTCAAAGTGTGGAAATCGCCGAGACAACATCGATTGTCCCCGACACTGCTACCCCGTTAACTCCTGCCGAGGTCCTGTTGCGCATTTCCCATCCGTCCAAGTTTCTCCCTCATTTTGCGCCTTTGCAAGCACAGGGCTTCGAGATTGTTTCTGGGAACGGGGATGTTCTCATTTTTCGCAAGCTACGGGAGGCTTGGGTTACCCCAGATACTTCTGACAATGCCTCCGCAAGGCAAGAAAACGGTGAGCCCACTGCACTTTCGTCCAACCCACCGCTTATCAACCCGATCGATATGACTGGCGGCGGGTTGCGGGAGATTGATGCGTATCGGTTCACTAGCCTGAGCCCGACCGGCTTCGTCAACTACAACCTGCCACCGCCATACTGCGGTTCCAATCCCTCTTACGCTTCAGCTGAGAGTATCGAGCCCGGGTCTGAGACTTCTCGGGAGACCCCCACATCAAATCGTTCCAAGTCCGCATCAGAGCAGAGTGACGACAAGATTCATAAGAGTCTACCCAAGCGGCTCCTGGTAAGCGCTCTGTGGCTTGGCGGGTTATCCTACTCTGTTGCTGTGGTCGGCAATTACTTCAAGACTGGGGGCGTGGATGGCAAAGGCACTCGTGGTCGTCTTTAAGTTCTGTTCTGTTCATTTTGTTTGACGCCGTGGTGCTCAGTGAATCAAGCATACCGTCAATGTGACACTTTTCCTTTCTTTTCATTTCTAGGTTCTCCCCTTCGTTGGGTTAGTGGAGGTGGTCACTCATGCTTTTCTATCTGGCGTTTTCCTTTCGATACCAAATATCTTTCCTTTCGAGAGTGTGGTATTCTGCTTTACATCATGGGTATGCCTGGGGCGGTGAACTCACTTGTCGCTCGGTGCTTTGGGTCCACTTGGATCTCTCGACTCTTGGAGGGCTTCTCTATCTCTGCTCACTCACACTCGTTTGGGTTGAGCCTTCTTGTGGGAACGAGGTTCGCGACAGGCGTTATCAATATTGCTTCCACTGTTCATAACAGGTTGGCATTGGCATTGTCGCACATACATAGTCATGGGATTAGGCCCACAACAACAGCGTTACGGTACACAGATAAGAATATGATGTATCACAGCGAATTGTCATTATTCTGAGCATCTATTCTCAAGGCACACTCCTCTTGATGGATGGGAATACTCTGTTCAACTGAAACTGTCCGCAGAAGTTGCTAGAGGGTCTGAGTCTCCCCCATGTGACTGGCGCTGAGTAGGTAGGCACTTTCGTCTCATTTCTGCCTTTATCGTCATCCCAATCCATTACCGACGGCTGCCGGAACTTGAGCCATCCGAATCATGGGATGAGAAGGCGAGACGGGATAAGGAGTGTATTAATGAATCGGACAAACTCGGGTGTGGTGGGATGGGATCACTCGGGGTAGCATCAGACGGAATGGAAAGCTTCGACGGCAAGTCATGTATGTACGATGTGCAGCATTCTGGACTGTTGGGTGTCAAGTCTTATCAACAGAGTTTCTAGGTGTGTTTGGTAGGCAAGACGAGGTAGGGGGAAGGAGGTGGGAAGGAGGTGGAAAGGAGGCACAGGACAAACAGAACCAACTTGAGACTGGACCCCAACTTAACATTACACCATGGCCCCGGAGCTGGGTGGTTCACGCATACGTGAGTGGAAGGCAACTGAGAAAACGAGTCAAGATCCTGATGGAAATAAGATAATTCGTGATTTCGTTAACAGGCACTGCTGCATAACACAGTGCTCCAAAACTGCCCTATATATGCTATGGAACCCTTCCAAGATCATGAGGATGCATGGTTTTGACCGCTTGAGCCCGTGTGTTCCATCCCTGCCAACATGACAGCCTTGGTTTTTTTTCGTTCTCCCAGAGGCCTGTTAAATTCCCATTCCAACCGTGATCCCAAAATCCATGTCATGTCCCAGTAAAGTCAGAACAGTGCAGTGCAGACGATCAACCCAGGAAAGTGCCATGAGTCGTTTCCTTGAACGCGCCGGCAAAGCGCCGGCCAAAAGTGAAATAAATATGAAATAGCAAAAAATGCAAAGTCCCATTTTGGTGACCATGAAGGTAGAGGAAAAGACCGAATCCGAGCGTGGGAGTTCTGTGGTTCGCTCGTCAGGTGGACCAGGTTTGCAGCATATCGCTCTAAAGGATCAAAAGGACCTCAGCAGTATGCTGCTGTTTTCTGTTTTAATGAGATGTCGACGATGCTGCTTGCTCGAATTGGGCGGTGCGTCATTCCCCTCGTCTCTATTCTCGGGGCTCAATTGTCCTCCCCCTTTTCCTCCTCAATGACAACCTCGACTTCCTAAGTCCGCTCGGTGAAGCCCATATCGGGCTGGTCGTGGTTGACCTTGCTCATCTGGATGACGTGCTTGTACTCCTGCTGCGACCAGCTCTGTCGCCTGGTAAATGATGGCTGCCAGGCACCTGTGCTCTCCATTGCGCGCTGCGCATCGGCGGCGCTGTGTTCGGTCGACGGGCTTGTCGGGCTGGTCAGGTCCTTGGTGAGGTCGCGGTCGGGAGACTGCTGGTGGGATGAGCCGTCGGCCGGGGAGGTGGCTTTGGTGTCGACTGTTGGCTTTGTGGCCGTCATTGTTCTGGATGTTTGAGATGTGGTAATTTATGGTAATATCGTTTGGAAGTGCCCCTGATAGCTTGTCGGAGGCTCAGTTCTTGAGATTAGTTGTTTCAAGATGTAGGTGTAGATGTGTAAGTGTGATGCCGATACGGTGTGAGAGACGACAGCATTGGGGCATTGGTGGTTAATATATCCAAGCGGTAACTTGACGGGTCGATATCGGATGGTCTGATTGTGGAGGTGACGGTATCCGACGATCTTCTAACCTCATCGTGCAGCTCCAGTTGCCACCTTCCGAACAAGAAGCTCCATCTTCGGCTTTGGTGGTTGGATCGAAGCCCGGCTGGACTCGCTGGAGTGGTGTTCTGGGACCCTGGGTGCTCCTCCCGGGGATGATTGGTGCGGGGCAATAGGAGCTCTGGGGTCTGGAGCTTATAGCGGGGTTTAGCGCTGTCAGTGGCTTATCAACGTTATCTTCTGGGGCCAGTCAACGCTATCGCCAAGGTTGAAATTGGAGCTCACCGACTCACCTGCGGAAACACAACACATTCCGGACAGCCGCGTGACCGACTTGCTCTCGACTCTTAATTCATGATTTATTTATCAGTAACATACATGTCATCTAGCAGATATGGTATCAAATAATCAGGCCCGATTCACCATCATGAAAGATGGATTCCTTCCCATTTCCCTGGTCTTGCGTGGCATCTTCCCCATTCCCCATATTTGACCCTCTCGCCATCATGCAGAATCTCCTGCGACCTTCGATTGCCGAAACCAGCGTCCGGAACCGCAACCGTGATTCTGGGTTCGCATCACGTTACCATCTCGCAATGCACTCTTCACATCGCATGCTATTTGGTCTGCTCCTTTCTTAGCCCAAGCATGTCAGATCCATCAACCAATACCTTTTGCTCGTTGCGGCGGCCCCAGCGCGGAACCTTCGGGACACCGAACGTGTCACGGGACACTCTCGACCACGGCGACGAACCCCTGCTCCGAGTCGATGGTGCCGAGGAAGTCATCAATGTGGAACGTGTGCGCAAGGCTTCTGGGAAAGCCAGAAACGACGCAGGATCGTTGATCTTCTCGCCAAATGACTCCCGAAGTGTCGGCGGTTTCTCGCCTGAACGACCGGAACGCCCAGTTGATGGTCGGCCAGACCAATCTGAAGACCCCTGGCGACCAGTCCGCCCAGCGTGGAAGAACCTCGATACGATCGATATCCAACTCCACCGAAGCGGTCGATCCCCGATCCCCCGGCCTTCGAGCTCGGCCGGATTCGGGGTCGTGCCCCGCGGAGGACCCGATTCGAGCTCCGTGAAGCCAGTCTCCCGCCTTCCGCTCCGATCACGACCCAACATGTTTGCTGTTGAAGACGCCGAGTCCACTCGTTGATGGTAGACGCGACCCTTGCGTATCCCCAGCCGAACCAGGGCGGCTGGCGCCAGTCCTGTCAGCTTACCAGCCTTGTGTCTGCGAATAAGGACGAACGATGTCACCCAGATGGCGATTCCAACCAGCAGACTGAGCATGACAATTAGAACAATACTCGCGCCCCGGTCAAGAACCCAACCGTCAGCTCGGCTTTGGCCGCTTGCGCTTTGAGGACTCTCAGTGGGACTGACACCGCCCGCGGGGGACGTCGTTTTGGTTGGATTTACAGACACGATGTCGCTAGTTGGGCCTATTCCTAGCGAACTGCTGTCTGTGAGAAGCACACTATCGGTCGTGAGCTTGCTTCCACTTTCTTGTGGAATGTCAGGAGAAGGCCCGACCATATCTATGGTGGTAAAAATCTGATATGTTGGTGTTTTGGTTGTTGTTATGAGTGTCACGGTACCCCCAATTCGACCCCCAAATCGCGGTCGCCCGCCCCGGTTTTGTTCGGTTGCCGTCTGGATCGGCTCTGTCTTCCCAGTGGGCGTCTCTGTCTTCGCAGTGGTCGTCTCTGTCGTCGAAGTGGTCGTCTCTGTTTTCGGGGGCTGTGTCTTGTCGATTCTAGTAGTTGTTTCCGTCCTCACCTCGGTAGTCGTCCCGGCGAGTACTCGGCCAGGCGTTAGCGGGTGGGTTTCGAGAATTTTCAGGTCGTCCTCCACCCAACGGATTTGGATTGCCGGCCCGACTGTCACCGTTGCGCTGGCCTCTGTCCCGTCACGCGAGAAGCCCCAAACACCTCCGCGAAAATCCGTCGTATCTGTGGTGCAAGTAAGACCAGCGGGTACACAGTATGCCACGGTTTCGCCCGGGGCGACAGACGGAAAGCCTTCTGTGGTCCTCGCCCTCCCCAAGTCGCAGCTGGGTCCGACAACGAAACCACTCGGACAAATGGCAGGGGAGTAGTACTGAAATCCTGCCCCGTCGAGGTTCTGGTTCCATGACGGAGGATCACAAGAAGCGGCTCCAGCAGACGGGAAAGGTGGATACTGCGATGGCAGCTTGGTGGTGGTAAGTAGCCAAGTTGTTGGACATGGTGGCCTGAAGACGGTTGTGAGTGCAGCCAGTGGCGCCGTGCCTCCAAGAAGCTCTTCTTTGCCCGTCATCGTTCAGAGCCAGCTGCTGGCAACCATGGGAATGGTATGCCAGTCGCCAGCGGTTCAAAGGACCAGAATCCCAAGCTATTTCATGACAGAGACTATATTGGGCCGAGATTTTCTTATGACCAGACGCAAATACTGAGATGATATGGCGATCCGGGCATCAACCGAGGCGGATGGGGATCTTAAGAGTGAAATGGTGGCTATCTCTCCTCGCCCATTGCGTCTCGGTATAGACCGTGTCTTCCCATCATCTGCAAATTGCATTGCTATCATGGCCAGTATGGCTCGTACCTGTCGATCAAACTCGCCATCCTCGAGTGCTCGGTGTTGGCACTCACCTGTCAAGACGATAGAGACACATTCGAACCTGCGGATGTGCAACTGTGGCACAGCGTATCACAGATTTCATCAGGCCAATACACACTGTCCCTTTTCAACCCACCCACCATCGGCAGAAACGTCTGGAGGTTTTTCAGTTGCCAGCCTGCAGTGGACCTTTTCTCATCATAATGCCTCTCTAGTCCAAACCCTACTAATGCTAAACCAGTTTCCTTTCCCTGAGTCCCATCATGCATGGAGCGGGAGCCGAGAATCCTGTTGATCTTAGCTCAGACCCGCTCTACGATACAGGTATCAACTTCGAACCCCATGCAGATCGATCTGAACTATGACCTGATCGCAGGCACCAACATCGGCAACCCTTGGCCGTCCGAATACCGCGGTTCTTCTGTCACCGAATAGGAACCCCACGGCGATGGAAGCAGCGGCCGCGCAGCGTGCCCCCCACCTCAACTTGTTGGCAGGTCTTGGCATGGGGCGTGATGCTTGGCCTGTGCTTCATCTCCTGTGCTTCGATGTTCTGGTCAGTTTGGCTGGATCATGAGATATGAGCTCTCTTGCTATCGGCATGTTATCGTACTGTCATGACAGCCATATACCACCAATGCGGGAGGTGACAGTTGATGTCATAGCTTCTTTTCGAAAGCAAACCCATGACCAGCGGCAAAAGGCTGTTGATGTATAGTTTCCCCTTGTTCACGGTTTCTCACCTACCCTCTCCTTGCTGTTTCTTCCTGAGAACCTCATATAGGACCGTTTGTCGTTTGCAAAGCGACACGCAGCCTTCCGGGGATCATGACATTCCCAGTCCCACCACTCATTCCGCCAGGTCGGTTCACTCGTCCCTGGCTTAAAGTGCTCGGACAATTTTTATGGGATGCGGCTGGTGATCTCCTCTTACCACCCCATCATATTCATGCCGCTTTCCGTATCAGCTGCATATCAAAAGTTCCTAAATAGTAGTATCACGGAGTTTCAATGTCTAAACTTATCATATACCCGATCTCTATCTGCCTGCCTACTCAGTCTCCAACCCCGAATACCGGCCCAAAACGAAACTTGAGCAGCACTTGTTGTTCTGCAAAGGTTGCACGACCTTAACACTGTAGGGTTACGTCAATATGTAGAAGCAATAACAACCAATAAAAAGAGGTCTGGTGATGTGACGAGATAGATGCCTCCTGATGTCCCGAGAGCCGAGTAATATTCGCGGAACACTTGACGTCGCAGGTAAGTTTGTGTTGGTCCGCCCCCAACGTGTATCACCCACGGTTCCCCGATTTGTTGAACTGATAGGGCTGTTACCATGGGATCACACTACTATTCTGATTTACAAATATTTGATCCATTATTTCCCTAAACAGAAAGCCGATATGAGTTTTAGACTTTGTCTACTATATTGGGCTCCCGATCCTCGATCCTATGGCATAGCTTTCCATGATCTTGGATGCCGAATGCCGTGGTTTCCCTTTGGATTGCATCAGTGAGCGTTCTTCAGTTCTCCGGATACCCGTGTCGTCTACGTTCGCCAAACTGGGTCCAAGACTCCTAGGAACTCGATGTGCAGCAGGTTCGGCTCTCGGATCAGTATGTTGATAGTCAACATATTCCTTGCAAATGAGTTCAATGACCTATTCTAAATATTTGGACCAATTGGTTGACTTTTAATTTCATCTTATCCCAAATATTTTTTCCATTAGACATTATTCAGCCTCAGGATAACATCTTTCCCGTGTGAAAGGTGGCCGCTACTATTCGTCGTTTGGGTTAACTGGTTAGGTTTGTTGGGTTTATATTTCTCTTTTAATATTAGGTTTCAGTAGGCATGTTCACAGGCTCTTCATTTATCTTCAGAGCACTCTTTTCGTCGTCCAAGTCAAAGCTCCGATAAGGACATATACTTCTTTAACCCGAAACCTAGCATGCCAGATACTATCAAGACTGAGCTGGAGGCTGGTGGAGTGCGATGACTCTGTCCCAAACTCTAATCTGCCTCCATGAACTCAAAGCAACCTATGACTACATTATCCCACCGTTGAACGTTTCTGTATTCTCATAGCCACATATTCTTCAATCCTCCGGTTTTTGGCCATCATTACAACGGTCTTCGTTGTCTTCAATCTGTACATCATGGACGCCGGACCGGGCGAAAGCTTCAGTCCCGACATGGAAGTACACGCGCTAAAATCCCGGAGACGCAGCAGCAGTGATTCGGGTGAATGCACAAGACCCAGCAAGAAGAGGTACACCGTGGGCACCGAGGAGAAGGAGCAGGATGCTTCCCCCGACACCGAAATGGACACCGGAGTGCCTGCCAGTGAACCGTCCGAAGTCGTACTTCCCAGAAGAACCACTGATGAGGTCCCAATCCCTAACGCCGAGATGGACCAGAACCCAAGCACCGGGGAGGTCGTAAGCACCTGCAAGAAGCCCGAGACGCAACTTGAATACTGGAAGAGAATGAACGAGGTGTACCGCGAGGACGATGAGACGGTGCGCGAATACAAGGAGGCGAAAAAGGAGTACGAAGGCCGGTTCGTGGACCTGGGCGACGACTTTCCTACTTGGGGTCGTTGGGTAAACGACCCACGCTGGATGCAGATAGACACTTATTTCGACCCGAGACTTCGTAAGTGACCGCAGAACCAGAAGCCCCCCCGACCCAGTTCCGGTCCTATTATCATGGGTCGCGTTACTAACCATTTGTCCGAAACCAAATAGCCAGCTACGATCTCGGTAGGCAGATTGGAGTTCCTAACATCAAGCCTGTCCTGGCAATGCCTGATGAGGATAATACGCTCCTACTGGTAGGCGGGGGGGACCCTAGTGATCCGAGCAAGTCCCGATATTTCTTTTGGCAAGAAGAGGAATCCGACGTCTGGGAAATCAAACACCCAGATGGAAAGTCGTGGGCCGAGGGGGAGGTACTGGATATGGTGTGGTATTTCGACTATGACCAGTATATGGTACGGCATTACTACTGAATGGCTATATCCTACTAGGTACCTTAGATTGCGTTCTTCTATATTCAAGTTGTTGGCAGTTGGGATGCCCTTAAATCATTGCCCTTACAAGTACCGACATGGAAATACTTCAAGGCAAGAGACCACCGAACGGATCACGGCACGAGGTGTTTTTTCCGTGTTGTGTACAAGATAATATGTTCAATTGAAGATGAAGAAATAACTGCGCTGCAAAAATCGTATGACTCCTGGATGAAGTCCTCTACGTACCCATGTGACTCAATAAATCATCGCGTCCCAAAGCCTTGCCCTGCTCGCCAAAATCCTATCACCCCTTTGACCTGGGGAAGTACTTCACGTCCTTCCGTTTTCTCATAATCCATCGCGTTCCAAAGCCTTGCCCTGCCCACCAAAATCCTGTAACAGCTAGACCTGATGAAGTCCTTCACATCCTTCCGTTTTCTCATAAATCATCGCGTTCCAAAAGACTTCCCTGGACCTGTTCAAGTCCCTCACGCCCTCTCGTTCTCTCATTAATCATCGCGTTCCAAAAGCCTTGTCCCTCCAAGTTCCGTTCCCAGGTCCGTCTCCATATCGATATAGCTCCCGCTCAGTCCCAATCACTCCGAGTCGTCCGAGTCCTGTGGTCCCGCCCACACTGCTTCGTAGTCCGAGATTATGAGCTTTGGCATCTGCGACTTCTCGTTCGTAACAGCAAAGACTCCCAGGCGTTCCCGGACCCTGTACTCCATCTTGTACAGCCTCTCGAGGGCCTTATGACCAAGTTTGTGTGAGACTAGGTTGGACTTCTGTAACCAGCTTTCCTTATCCTTCCAATCCTCCTTGGTCATACTATTCCATATCTCAATTCGTTCTCTCACGGCCTTCATCACCTTCCTGTTCCTGTACCTGGGGCTGGGGGGGGGTGGGGGGGGGGGAAGGCATACTTGATAGCATTGATGATGTCGTATCGGTCATTGTCATCAACGCTATCCCAATCTGTGTAGCTGGATTCGTCCGAGTCCGAAGAATCCTCCATCTGATCGGCCTTTCTTTTGTTTTGTTTGGATCGGACCTGGTCCTCCATGCATCGGCGGAATAGCTCGGCCTGCCTTTTCCATGCATTCATATTGCCGACGTGTTTCTCAATGTTTTCCTGAACACGTTTTCCGGCCTCTTCCAGTCCTTGAAGGTAATTTTCCATGGCCTTCAGCTTTTCGATGTCATGTTTTGTGGAAGCCGAACTCGGAGGTTCTTCCACTCTGTTGAGAATCATCCACATGTCCGCAGAGTGCATTGTGAATTGATGGTCCTCAACGCTGGGGTTGTAATTGAGATACCTCTCCATCTCCTTGTCCATTCCTGTCCAAGTGATGGTTCGCAGTACAGAAAGCCCGCTAGTCTCGCTCAGACCCGACAAGTTCTCGCCGGTGGGTGAGTTGCCCTCGTACTTGGCCATTTTGCTGGAAGTATGGTTTTGTGATTGGGAGGAATTAAGAGATTGTACTTGGAGACCTGGTTTTGCGTACTTGATGCTGGGTAATTTGAAGGATTTGCCGGGTATGCTCACGAACGAACAATTCTTTTGGTTGTGGTAGAGGGGAAGGAATTTTATAGGCGAAAGAAATTCACGTTATATACCTATTTGGTAGCTATCTCACCGGTGATTACGCCATATTTGAGATAAGGATACTCGATGGTTGGGATGAATAGAGATAACTACTAGTATTTTCATCCCGACATCCAGCCACCGTTTAAAGGTGCTTATCGCCAACATGAGTAAATATAAGGCACTCCCGTATTTCAGAGCCCACTGATGCATTTCAAAGGGAAGCTACGGCATTCGGCATCCAAGACCATGGAAATCTATGCCAGGGGATCGAGGATCGAGAGCCCAACATGGTAGACAAAGTTTATTTAACAATGAAATCCTCATGTGGTACTAGGGCATACACAGGCCATCGAAAACCGACCTGACAACTCTTTTTTGCTACAACCAAGGTGTGCCAGGAGCAGCTGCCACATTCGTTCAAGGATGTCCTCTGTCAACCTCCTTCCAGTCCGAAAACTCTCTCTTGCCCATCCATCAATCGGCATTTCAACTTGTGCAATCGACAAGGTCTCTTTGAAGTAAAGTTTGCTTTAGCCAAGTACTCCAGCCGGTCAGTTGCCTTTCACTCATATACTCTATAAAGCTATCATAGTAGTCCCAATTCAGCTCGTCCAGCAGCCACATTGCCACCGTGACGTGCAGAGCAAGGTACATTCCAGCTCAAATGAAACCAATCCTCTTCTTTCAATTTCCCAACTTCCAGTTACCCGTAGTTAACGAATATTAGTTCCTGACATCATGATCTCAGCCCGCCATTGATCAAACACATTCACTCACTCCTCCTCCGAATCCTAACCGTTGCGCTCAAATCGGGAATCATATTAATCCCATACCACCTATTCTTAGGTCTCTCCATCCCCTCAACCGCCGGCTCGATATCATAATTCATAAGCATATACGCCAACACCAACTTCAACTCGTTCGCCACAAAGAACCGTCCCGGGCAGGCAGTCTTGCCGTAGCCAAAGGCGAGGTAATCTGGACCCGTAGAGGCAAATGCTTTACTTCCTGGGGGGCGTTCTTTCTCATCTCCTCCTCCTCCTCGTTGCTGACATGGAGCAACAGCAAACCGGAAGGGCTGGAACTCGTCGGGGTTATCGTAGAGTTCTGGGGACCGAAAGGCCGTGTAAGCGGGGACAGTGACTGTTGCCCCCTTTGGGACGGTGATTTTGGAGTAAGGGGTTGTCAGGCCGTTGGGAGCTGTGCATTTCCGGGCCAGACCGATGGTTATGAGACTGTTTAGCCGGGTGGATTCGCGGAGGAGGGAGTCTAGTTTGAGCATCGAGGTTAGAGCTTGTTTGGTGAAGGTGGCTCCGTCGCTGCTGTGGGTGTTGAGGCAGGTGGTGATTTCCTCGCGAAGCTCCGAGATGATTTGGGACCGGATCGGTGTCTGGGAGTAGGCTATGTCTAGCACGGCATGGGTTATTGCGAATGTTGTTGTGTGGACGCCTGCAAAGGCTACGATGAGGATGCGTCCGGCCAGCGTGGAGGGAGAGTACATGTAAGGGTCTCCTGAGGCTTTCGCGTGGTTGAGGTTCCATTGCAGGAAGTCGTTTTGTTCGGGTTCAGTGTCCTTCTTCTTGAGGTTGGTTGTTTGGTGGCGAGCATCGTATTCCTCTAGACGGCGCATGACTTCGGGGGCTAGCAGGTTTTGGAAGTGTCTGAACTTTCGCTTGACTGGTATCGTGATGAGGGGTGCAAGTAGAGGGACAATTGGGTCCCAGAGCAGGTTTAAGAACTCCGCTATCAGGCCAAGGCCGTCAAATACGGCCATGGCAGCTTCCTGGATTCTGTGGTCCCTACACAACGGGGCACTGAGGAATACCCTGTAGGTAGTCCTCGCAACAACTTGCCGTAGTGTGTTGAGGGCGTTTACCTCGTTGAAGTCATTTGATGTGCCCCACTGGTCCTGGAATACACTGGCTGTTTCTTCGACCAGATCGGGAACGAGATTGCCGGTTTGGCCGCCCAATGAGGTGGAGATGATTCTATTATGAACTGGGTTGCGGAGGAGCCGGGGATCTGATAGAGTGTTTTCTATTTGCAGTCGGCCTGTTGCATGGTCGTGTGCGCTAAGATTTGATTGGGGTTGCTCTGCGACGAATTGAATCTCTAATTGAGGCAGCTGAACCAAGTTCGGGGTTCCAAGGACTGGAAGTAGGACTGCCTGGTGAGGGTTGTTGGGGTCCGCGGTTCGAGACAGTCTCTCTGCCTCCAAGAGGGCAGACTGAAAGTTGAAGAAGTTGCGCCACCTGGCTTGCGTGTAAGGAAACCAGTCCCCCTCCCTAGCGCCCACGATCGGGAGTTTGTACGCCTTGGAGAGCTGGCTTACAGGCGAAGGCTTGGAAATGTAGAAGGCGATATAGGAGATCAGAAAGGCAACCAATGCCAGGATTACCGGCCGCAAGAGTATATCGGAGTCTATGGGCAATTCCATGGCAGCACAAATGTCCGAGATCTAATGGCCAGGTATGGAAGACGGGTAGGTAGTGCAATGTGACCCAGTAACTTCAGGTTGGGCGCTGGTTTGTCGGGACTATATATATGTCTGGTATAATCCTTCTAGATAAGCTACTATACAGTGGTCTCGTTGTGGTCTAGGCCAATTTTGATCCATGTTTTAACCTCGAGAGAAGGTTGACAATCTGTTGACCTATAAGTCCTCAACTTTGGGGAGTGAGGCGTTCGTGTTTTCTTGCTGCCTAGTTTCCTCAGACTACAGGCCAATAGAGGCGAAGGGTTGTCGCCTAAGAACGGAGATGACTAAGGCTCTTGCAGAATCAGAAGCCTTCACACCCTCTTTAGGAAACCGACTGCGCTTAGTGATCAGCTCAACGTCAGGACTGCGGACATGGCTATTATACAAACAGAATGCAGAAGGAAGCTAGGTGCCCAGTCTTCTTCAAACGTTAAGTACATTCAACTGAAACAATACCTAAATCGCGTGTGAAGAACCGTCAGCAAACCACTTTGTAGAGCTTACCGGGCTGAAGAAAGCGGATATGGTGTGGTTACTCACCTTCTCGATATACCTCACCCCAACTCGTACCCCATCCTCGTCCTCAAACTCGCTAGCGTCTCCAAAGTCCGAGTTTTCTTTATCCAGACACGTCAGACATGTCTCCACGATTTCGGCATACTTGGTGCCCATCACACATGGGAGCCTCTCCCTCGCCAACGTCACCATATGGTCCTTGCCTTTCGTCTCAAGGTAAGAGAACATCGTGCCGTTATTACCCTCATCGTCAAAGACCTCATCCGGTAGTTCCAGTGAGGCTGAAGGGATAGGTACAAGACCCGGATGATGTGTGCTGGTATGATACCCTGACTCGTCATCGTTCGACGCCCCTTGTCGTGTGTCTAATGATGGCTTATAAGCGATAAAACTGACCCATAACCCAACCTCCAGCAGACAGACCCCGAGACTATAGATATCATGTTGCATAATGTAGGACTCGCTTGGGCTGGCGCCTTGTCTAGATGGGTGCCGGTATAAGTTATGTTCGAGGCTGTCGTCGCCAACCTGTCTGGTCCACCCGTCCTCCCGACGAAAGTTTTCAAACCCAACCAGGTAGTATGTCGGAGCAGGGCCATCGGAAAAGCTTAGCAAAGCCTCTGGTCGGATGTTCTTGTGCACAAAACCAAAGCTATGAACGAAACTGACTGACTTGGCCAGTTCCCTGGCAATTTCGAACCGCGTTGAGAGTGAGAATGGCCTGGGACCTGTCAAGAGGAGGTCCCGGAGGCTGCGTGGTTTCTAGGCCGAACCATGAAAAGGATGCCGGAAAATCATCGTGAATTTGACATCGGGCTCTTGTTCATCGCTGTTCGTGTTGTGTCTGGGTTGTGGTGGGATTTGTTCGACTACAAAGCCCTTGCAATTGAGCAGACCAAAGGTTTGCGGCTCGTCATGTTGCAGCTTCCGCACGAGATCTCGAGTGTCCTTCTTGACCAGCTGGTACTTGGAAGGGTGCGGACATATGATAATGTTGAGGATGTATGCTCGACTGCCATCCTTTCGGACGGCCAGACTGGCATTGCTGAAGGGAATGGTCGTGATGATGTTGTGAGCCAAGTCTTTGGGCTTAAATGTGATCCCGGAAGTGCCTGGATTGGTCGACATCGTCCCATTGTCCTTGAACTTTTGATTGCCAGCCCGGACAGCGGCCACAGAAGGGATGGTCTTGGAGACACCGTTCGGGTTTCCGTACGTCCCAATGGCTGCGTCGATGGCAGGATCGGCCATTTTGAGTAACAAGAACCAGGAGTGATCCGACATCCGTTGCCAAATCTCCAACTCTTCAATCGCTTTGTCCAGACTCTTCTTCTTGAGAACATACTTGACTGAGCGCGCTTCGTAGTTTATCGTTGTGTTGACAAGGTATCCCGATTTCTTGACAACGGCGTCGGGCTTCCTCTCAACAACCAGACCCCGAAGTTGGGTAGTAACCATCTTGAGCTTGGCGAGGAATGTTTCCAGAGTCTGAGCATAAACTTCACGGTGGTACTGGTCCATCATATGTTCGATGCGCTGAAGTGAGCTGAGCTGTTGTGACCAGCGCACCCACCCATAGTCGAGTCTCAGCACCCGCTCCCTGATCTCTGCCTCGGCATTGCGCAGAGCTGCACACATGGCCCTGAGTTCATTCCCGTATCTAGTCCGGAGCCTGTTAGCTGACGCCTTTCATCCCCGGAAAGTCGCTCACTCACTTGAGACATATTTCAATGGTTGGCGGGATGGCCAACGCAACACCAACGATCTCCATATCTCCATTGGACTGGCTTCTGGTCTTGTGGCGATAACTTCACGTCGAAAATAATGAAATAGAGTTGAACGAGAACATGGGCCAGTCTGAACTATATTCATTTCTGATCAAGTTGATCGTGTGGGCTTTTTGGAGCAGTGTGCCTTGTAGTCAGCCCATCTGGGTAGCATATGCAGCTGCTGGGGTACATGATGGCTGTGTTCTTGTCTGGAGGGGGCCGCTATGTTGGTCCCAACTGCAGCTGCGATTGGGTAATCATACACCTTCCTTCTCTCCCAGCCAGCGGCACCGAAGTCTGCTTCCCCGCCGTGGATTTGGCTGAAGCGGTCGGGACTCGGGAGTAACACACCGTCAATTGATCGCAACAATTCCGTCACTGCAATCATCGTCAATATCCGGGGCATGTGACTTCGATTCGACTCCAATCCGCAGGTTCTTCGTCATCTTTCCGCTGGCGTTCCCCACGGTTGCTCGCCGCACCAGTGGCACGTCCAAGTCAACGCCATAACCGTCGACGACGTTCGACTCGACAGCAGCCATGGCAGCCGTGACCAGCCAAGCCACGACCGACACAGAGCTCCCCGAACTAGTTCGAGATTCGGAGCTGCCTGTGATAATTGAGCGCGACTTGACTATACATCCGCAACCATTTACTCGACGAAGTCAGTCCAGGGAGGAAAAATGGGTTCGCGAAACAAATCTGGGGAGGGGAGGATATGGCGAAGTGTGGCTAGAACGGAAGGTAGAGGGCGACGAAAGTCTTCCCAAGCTACGCGCCGTGAAAACGATCCGCATTCCTGAAAACGAATCGATATTCGAACTCAACGGGGGAAGAGGCGTGCGAGAGCTCGAGGCTTTGGCCAAGTTCTCGCAAGACAACTACAAGGACTTCTTTGTGAAGTCGTACGGCTGGTACCTAGCCCCTGGATCGCTCAACATTGCAATGGAATTCTGCCACCATGGCGACCTCAAGAGATATCTGGAGCGGGTCAAGACGATTCCGACCCAAGAGGTGCAAGAGATTGCATTACAAATCCTCGGGGCTCTCGTGTCGATGCATCGGAATGGGTTCGCTCACCGAGACCTAAAGCCAGCCGTATGTGTGACACTACTCTGATAGCTAGTGCGCATTCGTATTGACGGTTACTCTAGAACGTTTTGATCAAATCGAGACCTCCCCAGGATTGGTGGGTTAAGCTGTGTGACTTTGGCCTGAGCAAACGACAGGAAGGTATGGATGAGGTCTCGACGAATAGAGGAACACCGTCTTTCGAGGCACCCGAAACCTTGGGCTTCCCCTTCACTGGCGACCCTAAGAGAGCAAATCCCTACTTTGCCGACCTTTGGTGCTTTGGTGAAACATTGTATCGGTGTCACGTCGGCAGTGCCACCTTCGAGGACAAGAAGCAACTGTTTCATTATCAGCATGGCGAGAGACAGTTTCCCATCGAGAAACTACAGCAAGCGAGGGCGAGCGGCCTGGCAACTAACTTCATCCACTCCTTGATGTTGCCTAATCCTGCAGAGAGGCTCGATACTGAGCGAGCTAGCCGCCATCCATGGCTAAGACGAGAGGTTGAACGCCCTTCTAGTCCTCCGAGTCAAGTCACCAATCTTCGCAGGCCGTCACGAAACGAGCCAGGCCCAATCCGGGGTACAAGAACACCGACAGCTCAGGCGCCATATCCAGCAGTTGAAACTCAGCTTACAGATGCATCAGGCAAATGGAGCACAACTGCAACGAATCGCAACCTCCATTTACAACAAAGTGTATCTCAGATGAGCTTGGCCAGCAAGGCTCCGCCCATAGTTCCCCCGGCCATCTATGGACGCCCTCCTGCCTATAATCGTCCAGCTCCTCTTCTCGTCTACCCTTACGATGGGTACCCTGGTTATCAGACTGCTGGTTATCCTATGTCCCAGGCTGCGTCCCAAAACGTGACTGCAAGTATACGCCAGCGACCTCATGTTCTTGATCAAGGGGCAGATTGGAACCCGTCGCAATCAGTGCAAGATCTGTCTCGCCGATTCCAGCGGCAGAGTCTCACAAAAGATCTAGATGGGCCCCAGATTCACCCACCACCGAAGAAAGAATATGGAGATCAGTGGAAGTGGGACGCAGAAGCCAAAGACTATACTCAAGAAATAAGTATGCTCACTTCATACTCTGTTCTCCTTTTTCCTCTTCCCAACCATTCATCCATGCTAATATATGGGTATTTCCAGAGGGTCATATTGTACGATATAGAGAGTATCAGAGGACTGGTGGGATTACTCCATCACGAAATCAGAGATCTCCAGAAGCTCCATTGGCGTTGTTGGTGGCAGAAGTAGATTCTTACCGAAGGGGTATGAGAACTCCAGAACAGAATGGATTACCGCCTCGGATGCGAGCTCAAGTTGCTCAACCTTTTAGGCCTATAACCTGCAGACCTTCCACGGTTCCACCAGCTACCGCGGATCTCCCCCAACCTCCCGGGGAGCAGGGTTTCCCACAGCCGCAATATCGTCCAACTCAGGGGCAACTTAGAAGGCTTGAAAGGGAACCAGAACAGCGAATGAACAGGAAAATAAGCCACGAGACAGTACCTGTGTACAATGGGTATGGCCCGAATGTTATTCGGCCAGCCAGGTCGGGGCAACAACTACGGCGTACTCAAAGTCATCACAGTCCACCACCCACAAGGAGCATTGCTCAATTCCCACCCCGTAGGTCGGTTGATAGGAACCCACGTCGTTATGGAAGCGCCTCCGACGTGGAAGTCGAGCCATGGTCCGACTCGGAAGATGAGGTATCAGTACCTGTAAGGAATAGAAGAGTAGATGTGCCCCTGAATTACGGCAGAGGGGAAGTACCCATGACGGCGGATCATTTTGGGGGGTGAACAGGTCCGGAAAGTGTATATGAATCTCGCAACATTTTCCTTCTTATCTTCTTGTCTAGGTTCAAGGGGTCATCAGGTACAACGTTACCGGAATCTTTTCTAATCAGATGTTGTTTTGAGCCAGGTGAATTGGTAGATAGGCTATAGGAACCTGAGAGAATCATCCCAGAAGGTTGATGTTGGCGATGCAAACAAAAGCAAGAGACCTCTTTGAAGTGCTGGCTTTCCTTTCAGTACATATTTCGGTTTCTTATTAAGGAAAGCGAAAAAAAAGAGACGACTCCGAAGAGCGTCCGGGGCATCCGGCCGGAATGGGACGATGTTGAACGATTAGGGCGCGCCACACATAAGACAATGGGCATTGTCTTACAAACGTCATGTTGCATTGCCCGAAGCTACCCCGCAAAACCATGCTTCCGTCTTATATAACAAGAGGGTAAGAGAAATACACTTAATCCTTATCACATCTCGGATTGATCAGACTAAAGGACGCAATAAATTGAGTTTTGAGACTCTTGTTGGATCAGACGATACCATCAGGCCAGTTCATACGTTCGCACCAGACTGATAAAGTCACTCCGCAACAACTATCACCATCAACAAGAGCACTGAGCAATGTCGACGGCCAAATACACGGGCGAATGTCTATGCGGCGGCGTCCGCTTCACCGTCTTGAACGAGCCGAAAGCGGTGCTATCCTGCCACTGCGAGCACTGCCGCAAAGGAGCCGGGGGGATTGGGCAAGTGGTGAGCCATTTGTCCTTCGTATCCGTGCATTTTACCACGGAAGATGTGCAAATGTCTTTTGAGGTCGATGTTCTGACAGATCTATATGTCTAGTTCGGGGTATTCTCCAAAGATGATGATTTGAACCTCAAGCCGGGCAGCGAGGACAACATCTCAACCTATGTCTTCACCAAGACAACAAGCGGGAAGCCCAAGGACAAGACCTTTTGCAAAAGCTGCGGAGTGCCGCTCTGGACAGTCACGGACGACGTGAGACAGAAGGGGCAGATCATCTTGCGGACGGCGCTTTTGGATAAGGGGTAGGCATTAACTCACCTAATGAGCTCACTAATCCGCTCTGGCCAGTTTGGACCGGCCTTCCTCATAAATGCAACGACCGACCATGGCTGAGAAGACAATAACTTGCTGACGAAGCTTTACCAAACATCTATAGGTCAGAGCTGAAGCCCAAGGCTGCGATATTCACAACAGGGAGGCCATCCTGGGCGGGGAGCATGGAAGGGGTTCCCGACTTCGAGACTATGCCCTAAAAGCGGACAAATTGTGGTTTGCTGCAGAGTCTAGATGCTGCGTGAATGAACTGGTCATGAGTACATATTCTCATATGGCAGTAATTCTTGCGATACTTCGGATCTGGAAGGGTGGACGTTTCGGCATGAGTGTAGCTGTCTGCTCACTGCTGTGCGCTTAAAAAGGAGGAGCGGGGATAAACTCCTTGTCAGTTCTTGGCTGGTCTCGATATAAGTTAGTTGATGGTTCCAATGCCATGCATTTAGTACAATAAAGCAAATGGAAGAGGAGGATGTCAGTAGGGGATTTAGAATCACTGAAGAACTCATTCCCGTCTTGAAACATATTTTGAGTGCCCAATTCATCACACCTCCGGGTTCTGATCACGTTCGAAGAGCGCGAGGTAAGAATACACTTACATAAGTCTCCAAAAGACCACAAAAGTAGTAGCCATCAAGCCTCCTAATAGATAGACGATGAGATTGGGCGGAGGATCCGTGGACGATGGTAAAGGTGAAATAGAGACAAATTAAGGGCAACTTGGCGGGTTCAGACAGGAAAGGGTTCGGGAATCACTTCGAGCCTCCGAGCAAAGTCAACTCGGTGTGGTCGTGATGACCGCACACATTAACGCCGGCCAATGGGAAGCTTACAATGACACCAGCTCCCCACATTTACCCGCCCCTAACCCTGGTTGTTCGGTACCCCCCGCCAATCGAGCCCCTGTGGTTGCCTGCCTAGCGCATGAGCTTGCGACGCTTGGGATTGCCACCACCTTGAGTACCGTGCTGGCCACCCCGTTTCTTCCTCAAGACCAAGATCACTTCTCTCGTTCTCTAGCCTTTGGACCATCTGCTTTTGTCCCATCCAAATATCCATCTCATCTCGCAAGAATAGGCTTCGAATATGGCTATCGGTACTCAGCTCAAGCTGTTATTTACAGCTGGATCGCTCATCGCGGCATCGTTTGCGACTCCCCTTCAAAGACTCACCGACGACGATGATGACGACAACGACACCCCACTCCCAGTTATCATATGGCATGGTAAGCGAAACCTGGTACCATAATCATCAAGGTTATTGGTAAGAAACTGACTATATCACTTCTCCCCTTCCAGGGCTAGGCGACAACTACGCAGCTGACGGGCTGCATCAGGTTGGCGAGCTCGTTGACGCTGCCAATCCCGGCACCCTCGTGTATTATGTCCGCATGGACAACAACCCGTCCAAAGATTCGCAAGCGACCTTCCTCGGAAACGTAACCGAGCAAATAGCCAAAGTGTGCGCCGACCTCGCCGCCGACCCCATCCTATCGACCGCCCCAGCAATCGACGCAATCGGCTTTAGTCAAGGTGGGCAGTTCTTGCGCGGCTACGTCGAGCGCTGCAACAACCCTCCCGTACGAAATCTCATCACCTTTGGGTCCCAGCACAACGGTATCTCGGCCTTCCGCGCATGCGCCGTTACCGACTGGTTTTGCCGCGGCGCTATGGCCCTCCTCAAAGGGAACGCCTGGTCCAGCCTGGCCCAAAGCCGTCTTGTACCCGCGCAGTACTACCGCAACCCGGAGGAGTACGACAAGTATCTCGACTACTCCAACTTTCTGGCCGACATCAACAACGAGAGGTCGTTCAAGAATCCCAAGTACAAGGCGAACATTGCGAAGCTAGACAACCTGGTGCTATACATGTTCGAGGACGACACGACGGTTGTGCCCAAGGAAACGGCGTGGTTCGAGGAGGTGAACGGCACCGAAATCACACCGCTCCGCGCGCGCAAACTGTACTCGGAGGACTGGATTGGCCTGAGGGAGCTGGACCGCAAGGGAGGGTTGAAGTTCCGGACTGCTCCTGGCGACCACATGCAGCTGTCGGAGAAGCTGTTAAACGACACCTTTGCCGAGTTCTTTGGTCCATACAAGAAGGCCGGGAAGAAGGCAGAGAGACCTGTGGAGTTTATGGGCGGTGGAGATCTTTGATCAATTTGCGTGGCTGGGCCCATGGTTATGGTTTTGGGATTTGGACATTATGGATACAGGAAATGGCATTCTTATCGTGTTTTGTTGACTTTGCTTTTTCTTTCCTTTGGTCGGAGCAGCGTTCGCCTGTTATTGAATTGGCTCAAGAGCCGCCAGTCAAGTTCGAGTATTGCAGAAATTCTTGACATCTGGCAAGCAAGCACGACATACTGCAGAGATCTTTCTCGTGCCTCGACATGAACAAAGTGCGACGTTTAGCAGCATAACCTGAACGAGTCTGAAGACTCAGAAATGCATGGCAGGTCATTGGCTTGGGAAAACCTGGCCATGACGCATGTGTGCTCCATGCCCAGCCTGGTTGCTCTGGAATTCTTGACGCGCTTTTCATCCCATCCTTTCCGCAAATGCGTGAACGGGAGTGGGTAGAGCAGGGTAAGTGCTTGCAGAAAAGTCAGAATCCCGAACTTTTTTCTGCTGTTGCTACGACAATTCTTTTCTATCTTTCCCCGAGTCCCGTCCGATGCGGGTCTCGGCAAGGTTGTAGGATCTTGGATTTTGAGCATCCGATCTGAAGTTTTGAACCTCCTCAGCTCTTCGGCTTTTATTGGTACTAGCCAGTGGCCTTAAGATGCAATCTCTTCTCGTCGTTCTACGTAGCCTTTACTGTTTCTTCGAAACCTCAAACCCGCTCTAACCCCCTTTCGAGCAACCGGAACCCGGGCTCTACATAGGAGTGCAGGAAAGGTGGAAATGTTTAAGTGGTTTTAGTGGAGTTCCTGCCAGCCGACGACTCGAAAAAACGCGGTTCTGAGCGGGGACAACAGGCCGTTTTTTGTGCAGGTGGATGAGCTTCATTAAAAGGAGGCTGGAAGGAAGCACACTCCAACGCGTAAAAAAGGTCACCTTGAAATGGTACGCAGGAGAGGGGGATTCGCTTCGCTACAACCAGCAGTTGAAACGACATTCAAAAATGTCCAAGAGCAAGGAGTCACAGGTAGTTTGATACAGCTCTCGTGAGACTGTAAATGGGAAAAACTTATGGATATTGATACCAGTCATGAATGCATTTGCTGTTAATATCTTGTCATTTTGAGGCGCCAAACATAGGACCAGGACTGATATGCACGTCATTAAAACTTCGCACCTTCTGTAATCGGGCAGTTCAGTGGACATTTGACAGCGCTGAAGCAGGTGCGAGGGGTGAATTTCACCCAATAGCAGTGCATGCTTCCTGCCTAAAAGAGCTTCAGGTGCCTCCTGGAACCGCCGAGTGATCCAGGATCTGCACTGGCGAAGCACGCAAGGGCACGCGAGTTGGTTAGCTAATAGCGGACCAAATTGGAGGTTTGACGCCAAACGCGACCACCACGGGATCCTCCCAGCTTATTAGCGAAATCGCGTCTCTGCCACAGGTGTGAGCCACGGTCCCACCAGAACACGGCCGCGGCCGTAGGTTGCATCTCTTAAATATCCAAATCCCCACCCTGCGCCTACTCGGGTCTCTTGCACCTAGGCCCTCTTTCAAAATCCCCAAATCGAGCCAGGAGAAAGAAACATTTTCCTGTTTCCGAACTTGCATCACTTTTCTCTGCTTTTGTCTTGCTCTCTCGGCCCTTTCGCTCTCTTTTCCAAGTCACTCTTTCATCGCTGGTCTGGACCTCGGGCACGCGAAGCTCGATCGATACCAGGTGAGGGATTCGCCAAGTGGAGGGAAAAGCCCGCAGCATACACGCGCCTTGGACGTGCCACGCGAGTTTTTCGGCCTCCGAACACCTCGACAGAACTCTCAAAGGTTTGCTCAACACACAACTTGCCGTCAATTGTCATGATTGTCGCAGCATTGTGATGGATTCCTCGCCTTCTGCAAGCAAGGCCCTGGAGCCCTCGCTTCCCTCCGCGGCCGGCACCAAGAGACCAGCACCCTCTTTGCTCCCACCTTTCGAGCCTCTTTCTTCCTCACCAGGTTTTCCGCGACCCTTGAAGCGGCAAGCTACGTCCAGCGCGTTTTCAAAGTATCCCACGCCTATTCCGACCTCGAGTACCGGTATCCTCTCGTCGAGTCCCCCGCGATGTGGCCCTCGACCAAGCCTGCAACGGACCGCGTCAATCGTCTCCGAGAGGGCCCCACTTTCAGATGTCCGCACAGTTGAGCTCAAGGAAGACGGCGAGACTCTCTTGATGGGCCGATCGAGCAACTCTTCCCACTATCAGCTCTCAGCAAATCGGCTAATCAGCAGAGTGCACGTCAAGGCGCGCTATATCTCGGCAACGGAGGCACTCGATGTCAACAAGGTAGAGATCATCTGCAACGGCTGGAATGGCTTAAAGCTGCATTGCCAGGGACAGACATGGGAGCTGGGCAAGGGAGACTCATTCACGTCAGAGACGGACGGTGCTGAGATCATGCTCGATGTTCAAGATGCAAGGGTTCTCTTGCAATGGCCGAAGCGGGATAAAGACCGAGACGCCTTGGGGAACTTGAGCGATTCGTCGTGGGATGAATCCCCTCGACCAATCACTGGACGATCAGCTCATGCCGATCTGCTGGGAAGTCCTTTGAGAAGAACAACGCGCATCGGCAGCCCCGAGTCGCCAACACCCGCCAATGTCTCTACATCCAGTGCTAGCCTTGAGGATCTGATGCCAGATGGCCACGACCTCGGAGAAGCTGTGGAGATCTATGAGGATGCCAGTGCCGATGAGCAGGAGCTTCCAAAGTTGACCGACGTCGATGCTAGCTTCATGACGCAAGCAACCGAGAGCTTCTCAAGCGATTTGAGTGACCCGCAGTCAGACAACGATCCCGACGAGGAAAATGACCCCATTATTCACTCCTTTGGGCCTTTCGGTGCCAATCTCTCGGGCCGGCTCGCTTCCTTTTCCACCATGTCGCCTAAGAGGCGTCTCGGCGCGACTCTCGAACCCCTCCACGAATCCAAGCCCGCGTCTGCAAATGTCAGTCCCGGGGCAGATGCTGAACGGACGCCCGTAGAGAGCAGCCTGAATGTAGAAGAGAAGGCGGCGGTTTCGAACCACGTTGTCAACCAGCTCGCGTTCTCGCGTCTCTCGTCCACCCCACTGTCAACCATTCTGAACAACTTGCCAGCTGAGGAGAGGAAGGATCTGACAAAGGATCAGCTTCGCATAATCATCGAGTCCACTGTTGCCGTGGGCATCATTCCCAGACAGGGAAAGGACGCAGCTGGGAAGCCTCTGGAGAGCGAGTACTACTACATTCCTGAGATGGATACGGATGAGCACCGACGCCTGGCAGTCACGGACGGTCTCCGTAAGCCCAGCCTCCGAAACTGCAGAAAACAACACAAGGTGAGATTTGAGATCCCAACACTGAATTCTTTCCTAGCAGTCATCAGATCACTGATATTCCATTTAGCAATATTACTGGAAGCGACCTCGTACCCCTTGACCTGTCACACACCATCCACTTTGATCCTTCTTGTATGACGGTTGGCCTTCAGCGTATATGTGGAGAAGGTTCCACGTACCTCATGTTTCGTCGATGGGTTATTTCTTTTTTATCGTCACATGTTTTCTCTTCATGTTGGCTGGGACGGTTCCATTGGCCTTTCTTGTTTCATTTATCACGATCTTGCATAGCGCGGGGCGTCATATTCTTGCTGTTATATACCACCGAGCCGTTTGGCTTAATATTTGTTGGCTGGGATTTCTTGTGCTCTCATGCTGAACTCAACCTTCACGACCTTTCTCGGGTACATCACGGGATTCACGAAGGTGGACGACGGTAGAGGACGAGTGCACAGGTATCGGCAGCACATGGAGTTTAGCGGTTATGGGTTAGGCTGGACAGGAAAAAAGATGGGAGAACGTATGCGTGGATGTAGCTGAGAAAATAATACCCCCTATTTTGTTTTATTTCGGGGTTCGATTCCTTGGTGTGATCATTATGACCATAGTCGTCTGAATCGGTTTCGGACGAAGACCCGGCAGTTCGGATGACGTCTGCAGCCAACCGGGGCGGGGGTCTCACAATGGGACCCCTGTCGGTTCAGCCTCATCCGAAGCCTCCCCCACCCGCCACATAGGACCCACTTCTGCAGGTCTTATCAGGCTCTTATCGGTCGGTGGAGAAAGGAAAAACCAGTCGGCCGGCGCCAAATTTGGGAGGACCCAGAAAAAAGTTTGAGATGTCCAAGTCCAACCCGCCCCACTGTCGCGATCACTTCAGAGGGTTTTCCAAACACCAGATTCCCTCGTCGCAAATTCAGTGAAAATGTCAACTTCCACAGCCGTTACGAAGGCGTCTGACGCCGTGGTGTCGCCCGTCGACCCTGACCAGGTTAGTGTCTTCGGACTCTCGTGGGGATGAATTCTGGTCACTGACAAGCCCGTTTCGCAATAGACCCTGAAGGCTTCCAAGGCATTGATTGCGCACATCAAGAAGGCTGTCACTGCGCCAGCTTCCTCTGGAAAACAGAACCTTCTCGCAGACGAGGAAACCACCGTCGCCGAGACGCCGATATGGCTCACCTTGACCACGAAAAAGCACATTCACGACTCTCATCGTTTGCAGCCCAGCAAGATCGTCCTTCCCCATCCCCTCAACGCCGACAGCGAGTCTACCATCTGCATTATCACGGCAGATCCTCAACGGTACTACAAGAACGTCGTGGCTTCGGATGAGTTTCCAGAGGAACTGCGCACGAGAATCACTCGCGTCATTGACATTTCACATCTGAAGGCCAAGTTCAAGGCCTACGAGGCCCAGAGAAAACTCTACAGTGAACACGATATTTTCCTTACCGATGACAGAGTCCAGAACCGCCTGCCCAAGGCGCTGGGCAAGAAATTCTTCAGAAGCACAGTCAAGCGACCGATTCCCATCGTGCTGATGGCGCAGAGGCCGAAGGTTGACGGAAAGCGGGCCGCGGTACCAAAGGGCAAGAAGGTGAAGCGCGATCCTGTCGAAAACGTCAACGCTCGCCCAACCGCCGAGATTGTCAAGGAAATCCAGAAGGCTATTGGAGCTGCGCTGGTTTCGGTATGTCCCTGTCTTTGCCCTTGCTAGATAACGACCACTAACATGGTGATTCAGCTGAGCCCCACTACCAACACCTCTGTCAAGTGCGGGTACGCGAGCTGGGAGCCCGAGAAGCTTGCTGAGAATGTCGACAAAATAGCCAAGGATCTCGTGGAGCGATTTGTACCCCAGAAATGGAACAATGTCCGCAATATTTATCTCAAGGGTCCCGAGACGGCTGCGATTCCCATCTACCAGACCGATGAGCTCTGGCTGGAGGAGTCACAAGTTGTCAAGGATGGTCAGGAACCCGCGAGCGCGCTACCCGGAAAGCACCACAAGGGCGAGAAGGCCAATGTTGGCAAGAAGCGGAAATCGCTTGACGCGGAACCCGAGGCCATCGAGGAGAAGGCCAAGGAGGACGAGGAGCGGCCTGCGAAGAAGTCCAAGAAGGCCGCGGCCAAGGCCCTGCCGCTGAGCAACGATGACAAGCTGGACAAGGAGATCGCTGACCGAAAATCCAGACTCAGGAAGCAAAAGTCCGCGGCGAAGAAGGCAGTCGACGACGAATAGTGGATGTTGTTCCGGGGCATAGTTGACCAACCTTTTCTTATGGTGAGCCGGGTTT
Organism: Rhypophila decipiens; assembly: GCA_033297075.1. Classification (NCBI taxonomy): domain Eukaryota; kingdom Fungi; phylum Ascomycota; class Sordariomycetes; order Sordariales; family Naviculisporaceae; genus Rhypophila; species Rhypophila decipiens. Next base: position 14,533 of record MU858268.1, on the reverse strand, counting down.
TATCCACTTACATAAAGCTTGCATCATGGCTTGGCGTTCTGGAGTCCACTGGGAAAGTGAAAAGAAGAAAAGAAGATACTCATACAATACCACGAGTCCAAGTGATGGAACCGAAATGGGAGCTTATTATCTAGATATCCATTAGGAACACGATGTAACCTGACTGTCGTCACCTGCTCTGTTGTGTAGACTCAATTTTAATGTCCTATTTCTCTAGTAACACATGTTTGTCCTCTTGGTTCCTTACGTGCAACTTCCTTAAGGACCGAGATATGATAGGCACGAATATTTGATCAAGCGCTGCCTCGTTCTATTTGAAGCCCGGTTTGAAGCATTCTTTTCACGTGTACAGTTTTGGTGAGTGAGCATTCGTGGAGACGAACTCCAACGAACGATGAAAATGCGCCAAGGACATGCCAAGACCCTTACCCCAACTTTTAGCTCTGCTCCACAGATGGGGTTTGTTCAGGCTGTTTGGGGCTAAGAGCTCCAGAAGAACAACAACAGCATTGAAAGACAACTGCCGAAGATTTGTGAGCCATGAGATTGGGCGGCTTTGCCTGTAATAATCTCGTAATCATCTCCGCATGGCCATTCGCAACTTGGATGATACTGTGCTGACATCTTCTCAAGGAAACATCTGTCTCGATCTGGGCATCCGTCCTCTCGTCGACTTCGCCTGTCGGACTTGATCCTGGGCACAGGTTGAACTCTCCCACAGCTCTTGGTGACCGAACCCGATGCTATCGGTCCCGGTAGAATTCAGGAAGCGTGCCATGGTTGCAACAATCCATGTGTTTTTTTAACGAGAGATAATGCAGAGCATCTCCAAAAAACGGGATAGGATATTGTTGTGTTACACAGTGATTCCCATACCAAAGTCGGCTTTTGGAGGTCTGTTTCCATGCACTGTCTTGATGGCAACTTTTTGTAGTCGTTTCTTCTTCTTTTTACTACTAACTCTTAGCCCTGGGAAGAGGAAATCCGATTCGGATAATGAGCCGAACGATGAAGTTCGAAAAAGCATGGCCGAGCACTCACTAGCTTCGAGCTTCTCCGCGTTCCAACCGTCCCAGCTGATGGGTAGCTCGCTAGATCCCCATGTTAGCACCTGACTAGCAACCTTGGAGGACCCATTGAGCTCGCAGCCTATTTTTACCACCGAGCCTGTTAGATGCCACACTCACAGAATCCATCACCTCCCGCCCGCCCCACAACATGGCATGACCGGGATGGGGACGGATGTCAGTGGTACAGCCGTCCTGTACCCAGCTCGATTTTCCGCCTATCCAGTTCATTGTGACCACCAATGAATGAAACGGGTTAGGAAGATCGGAGGAATGGTGCTTGAAGGAGGTCACTAGTGGGTATGGGGTCCCCCATTCACAGCCAGCCGTTATGGCTGCTTCGTACCTATGACCGTCTTGGGGTGGTTGCCAGAAGAATTACCACCCTCCTTCAACGGGCGCCAAATAATCTGGTTGCACACTTTCGGCAGATGTCACCCGTCATAGTGGTATGGTATGCTTCGGCCTACGCTTAAGACGTTTTATATGGGGCGGTTCACCCGCCCAGTGTTTAACACCCGTGCAGCCGGGAAAATCATCCCCCTCCTCCCTATGCTTCTCTTCAACTTTTGTATCTCGGAGACTTGATATGTTAGATCTCTCCGAGAACCTTATCTAACATATTTCTTCCCCATTGCGTTTCAACAACTTCAACAGTTGTTTGTCTATTCATATCCTCACCTAGTCGACTGGTTCGATATCATTGGTACAACAAGACGTCGTCCGCTCCTGTATAACAGGCCCGAGTTTCAACAATACTCTCGCTCAGGTCACGAACAAGCAGATTGAGAGTTCAGCGTTGTCGACCTGGGAGCACTCACATATACCCACAGCCATCATGGGCGTAACATTAAAGACAGAAGGGGCGGCCAAAGGAGCCGTCATTGGCACCGTGGTAGCATATATCGCTGCCCATTGGGTTGCCTTCCTAGCAGGGTCCCTGGCCCTCCGCATCCTCTACAAACGATACGCCTCGCCACTCCGGAAATACCCCGGTCCGTTCCTCGCCTCCTTCTCACGGCTGTGGATCTTCATCTCGACCGCCCGAGGCCAAACGCACCTCGACCACATTGAGCTCCACAAGAAATATGGCCGCGTCGTGCGGATCACCCCCAACGAGGTCTCGTTGGCCTCTCCCGAGGCAGCACGAACGCTCCTAAGCGCCGGCAAACGATTCTTCAAGACCCCATTCTACGGCGTATTCCCGCCTCCAGAAAATCCCGACATCTTCACCGAGACCCGCGAGGACGTCCACGCGATGAAGAAACGCGTTGCCAACGTTCCCTACAGCATGGCCGCCATGCAACAGCTCACCCCGTTCATCGACGAGACCATCGAGCACCTAGCCCGCAAGATCGACGGCCACATCGACTCCAACGGCGGCATTTTCAACCTGGGCGATTTCCTGCACTACTTTGCCTTTGACGTGCTCGGCGAGGTGGCTTTCAGCCGGAGCTTCGGATTCCTCGCCGAAGGGCGGGATGTGGACAATGCCATCAAGACGATTGACAACTCGCAGACGTACAACGGGATTGTGGGCCAGATTCCCGAGCTTGACAAGTTGTTGCGACGGAACCCGCTGTGGCAGTTTATTCCCTGGTTGAGCACCGGGAATGCGCTCATTACGAAGATGGCGCTCGAGGAGATGGCCAAGAGGCAGCCGTTTGATAAGGACAATGCGGGCTTGTTGAGGACCGGCGATGGGAGACAGGACCTCATGGCTAGTTTGATTCAGGGGCATATGAAGGATCCCCAGCGGTTTGGGCGGGGCGATGTGTTTGCTGTTGCTCATGGTGCGATGTGAGTTTTCTGTTCCGTATACTTTCGACCCAGGTTAGGAGTGAAATACTGACGTCGTGTTCTGTTCGTTGTAGTTTCGCCGGCTCCGACTCGACCGCCTCAACGATGCAATCCTTCTTCTGGCACATTCTCGACGCCCGACCCGTCTACCAAAGCCTCGTCCGCGAGGTCGAGGACGCAGTCAAGAACGGTGTCATCCCGGCGGAAGGCAACATCACCTGGACCCAATCCCAAGAACTGCCTTATTTCCAGGCCTGTCTGAAGGAAGCCATGCGTGTCCGGCCTGCCGTGGGGCTCAACATCAGCCGACTTGTTCCGCCCGAGGGCACCGAGCTCGACGGACATTTCTTCCCGGGTGGCACGAGCATCGCGGTCAATGGTTGGGTATTGCACCGTGATAAGGAGGCTTTTGGCCAGGACGCGGATGATTTCAGGCCTGAGAGGTGGTTGGAGGATGAGGAGAAGAGCAGGAAGATGGAGAGGTATATGTTTCAGGTATGTGATTATGTGGTTTTATTTGTCCGTGTTATCCCATGTATTTTGAACGTCCTGGTTAACTCTGATGAACAGTTTGGCGGCGGAAGTCATCTCTGTATCGGACGCAACCTCGCCCTTTTGGAAATCAACAAGGTCATCCCGAGGCTGCTCCGTGATTATCGATTCGAGTTGGCGTACCCTGGGCGACCGCTCAAGGTGCACTCGTCTTTCTTTGTTGTGCAAGAGGGCCTGGAGGTGTATATCAAGAAGGCTCCTGGCAAGTTTTAAGTTAACTTGTTGGTTGATTGTTTTGGGCTGATATTTGGTTGGATGATGTTGGACTACTTATTTATTTGGGATTTTTCTATTTTACGCCCATGTATCGGTCTGCGAAACCTGAGCTTGGAAGTTTCCAGGTTGGAAACCAGGCCTCGAGTTCTGGTCTGGTACGCTGTATGTATGGGTCTTGATGATTACACGGTCTCGTTTCTGTAAATATTAACCAGCGACTCAACAAACACAGAGCACAGAAGGGCTCTTGTCGCCAGCCTCATTGAACTTTCATTGTGGTTATGCAATACTGGCCAGGTTCGACTCCAAGTTCATTGTGAGGAGATCTAAGAAGGATTTGGGGTGCATTACTTCTGCTGGTTTCAGTTCAAACCAGCGGGGAGAGTTGGGTTGGTGTCGGAGGGCGCGGCAAATGACCTTTCGTTCCTCAAGGCACGGCTAGGCAGACATGCATGAGAACCTCAAGCGTACCCTCGATGTCTTCCCCGCACGGGGATGAGTTGTGTAGGTCTATCATGCTCCGTCTTCAACCCGATCACTTTCCATTGTCAAATAGCTACGACCATGGCTTTCACTCAAAAGGCAACGCCTGCCGATGGAATGGCACGCTATGAGGCAAACCGCTGCGAGGATATCGTGACGTCACAGTACTGTCCACAGCGCCCATATCTGGAGCTGTTGATTCCAGAGGAAGTTGCTGAAGTTGAGAAGCTCGTCTTTACCGTCATATCTCATGATCAAGGTTGGTGGTGTCGATATGAATAATCCGAGCCTACTGCCATTTGCTGATTTGTGCCTGCCACCCATGGTGACCGGAACAGGATACTGCGAGGCCGAAAACACAATCTCGTGGAGCTGGTTCGATGCTAGTGTTTCTAGGCCCCCTTCCCGTGACCGCATTCTCCCGCAGTGCATTCTTCAGAACGAGCTCGCCAGCAGAGAGTATCGACATCACGTCGTAGTCTGGCAAGTAGAGTCTGCAGAGAGCGACTTCAACAGCGATTCATCGACTCGCAAGTTTCTGGGGTCCATTCGACACAGCGATGTCATCCAAGTAACCCCAAGAGCTATGTTTCCCGGATGGTCCAACCATGTCCGCTCCATTCGCATAGAGGCGTATTGCCGGCTGTCCGAGCCGTCTATTAGTGCGGCCCCACTGCCTATCGGTACCGGTGCAGTTTCCAAGGCGGCAGGCGAGGCGGCTCATAATCCTCTCTACAGGCCACTCGCTGTCTACAAGAAGGAGATCCGGCTTCTGTGTCTAGACCCTGGAGAGTCAGACGACGAACTTTCAGGCTCCTTCATCGTATCGGCCCTTGATGCCCCGGAAATGCCGGTATTCGAAGCCTTGTCCTACTGCTGGGGAAGTGGGTCGAGCAAGGGATTCATCAACCTATCATCAGGGCAAAAGGACCATGACAGCTCCAAGACCACCCTTGCCATCACAGCCAATCTCAACGAAGCTCTTCGATATCTTCGCAAGGAATTAACGTCAACATGCCGTATTATCTGGATCGATGCACTTTGCATCAACCAAGACGACGTTTCAGAACGCGGTAGCCAGGTGGGAATGATGGGAGAAATCTACAGCAGGGCAGCCTCAGTTGTGGTGTGGCTCGGCTTAGTCGACAGCTCCGAGCCTGCAACTGCCAAGGAGACTGTAAACATGATTAACAAGGTTGCCGAGAACTACACACCGCCTACTAAAACGAAAGGAGGCGTCTTGTTGTTCGCTGACCAGCTCCCGGTGTCGGAACAGAATGCTCTCTTTCCCCGACTGACCCGCCTCTTTACTGCCTTCTTCAACCGCCCGTGGTTCCAGCGCGTCTGGGTGGTCCAAGAAGCTTGGTTGTCCAAGAAAGCCGTCATGTATCTTGGCGAGGAAAAGGTCTCATGGGCAGCCGTTATGCTCGTCAACTACTGGATGGTCAACACGAGGGGCGGGGGATTCCCCGGAATTGCCCAGGTGTCGCTTCCATCGCTCTGGGCAAGAATCGCCGAGCACCAGAATCTCATTTCGTCTGTTCGTCATTCCGATGAAATGACCCCCCGGATGAAGATTCTTGACCTTGTCCTGGAAGGCGCAGAGCTCGCCGCAACCGACCCCCGGGACCGTATCTTCGCGCTTCTCGGCCTGGGCGAGGAAACCCATCAACGGGACCAAATCCCCGCCCCGCTCCAGCCCAACTACACCAAGACCACCAGCCAAGTCTACGTCGACTTCACCCTCTGGTGGATCAATAAATACCAGTCCCTCGCCATCCTCTCCGCTGTACACGCCGCCCCTGGTAGGACCTGGCAGGATCTCCGCCCCTCCCACCCCGCCACGCCACCCCCAACCTCATATCTCTCCAATTATCCATCCTGGGCCCTCCCCCCAACCGGCCGTGCTCGCTACGCAAACATGACCCTTGGTCTCCGCGACACCCTATCACACTCCCTCTCCCTCCCAGCCACAGTACCTGTTCTTTTCCCCTCCCCAGACCCCCTCAATCTCGTCCTAGCCGGCGTCTCCCTCGCCACAATCACCGCCATCACGTCCTACCCTTACACCAACCTCGCTCCCACGCACCATGACAAATCCAACCATCACGCTAGTAGTAGTAGCCTACACGCAATATTTCATCGCATCTTCGACCCCTCCTCCAGCCTGTGCACCTGGTCGCGGGAGACGACGCCCACCGGGGCTGACGTTGGCCCTGAAACAACTGCCGCCCCTGGAGACTCGGATGTCCCGCTGAGAGAGGATCAGCTGAAGGATCACCTTTCCATCCACAACGACGACCCTTCCGGCGCAGAATTCCCCTGTCTGACCAAATGTCTTTTCACCACGGCGGAAAGGAAGCTCACTGGGCTGTGTCCAACAGGGGTGGAAGCGGGAGATGTCATTGTATTTCTACATGGGGGACGAGTTCTGTATGCTTTGCGGCACCTCGAAAGGCAGTCTAAGACAGGGGTCTATAGATTTCTAGGTGAGTGTTATGTAGAACATAAAGAGGACGAGCCTGTGTTAGGAGCGGGTTGGGAGATGAAGAAGGATATGGAGATATTTACTCTTGTTTGAGCGGTTTGGGCGGAGGACTGGGTGTTGTAATCCAGAAACGGGAAAGTTTTGTCCGTTTCCCCGCAAGCCAAGGGTAACTGCGCTTTGCAAACGCCACCGGAGCAGGGCCGCAAACGCGTTTGGTTGGCTAGGAGAAAAATTTGCAACGCGTTGGTGAAATCAATGACACAAGGCGATGTTAGAATCACACCACGTACACATGGAGTGTCGGGAAACGGTGTTGGGAAACGGAATCGCAAGAAACTCCGTTGAGCAAGACGTCTACCGTTATCGACACGTGATCCCCGTTTTGCCGAGTCAGCAACTTCCCCCAAAACAGAAAGTGGTCTACCGGGTCCAGAAACGCGTTCTCGCCCTCTCAATAATAACGACAGCTTCTGGTCTTCGGCTGTTGTTCAGAAGTTGCGGTTTTTTGTCCTTATGGCTACTGATTCTGTATCCTTCTGAGCAACAGGGAGCTTTTAGGTGCAAAATATCTCGACAGAGTTGCCCGCCGGACTATCCTCTTATGTCTGTTTGCAAGGGTTTGCCGGAGGCACACATGAGACAGGGTTGACGAAAGGAAGTGGAAATGCGGACAGCTCCATCGAAGACGCACAACGAGGACATGCCTTTTTTTTATTAAGCTATTTAGCAGCTTCATAATATACTTAAAGTTCTAAATAAACTGCTAACTAATAAAAATTACAAAACTCTAAAAAGAACTGTAGACTTTTTATAGTATTAGGCTCTAGCTATTAATTAATGATTTTAACTTACTTATGAAGGAAACGCAGTGGATTGCGGTAAGTGTAGTGGGGTCGGTTGCTGTGTGTCGGTGGAATATATGCATGTGTAGTGGCGTTAGCAGTGAACTTTCACTCCATGGTCTTTCATGGAACTAATTTTGGCCCAGCCGCTTCTTTTTGTCAACTAGTGGCGTATACAGGGCAAGCGGACAGCCTTCCAAGTAGGAACAGCCAACTATGTGGCACGTTGGTACTGAGTGAGAAGTGGCGAGGTGGTATGCGCGAATAGGTGGCAAGTTGGCATGTCGAAGGCTGCGCTGGTGGCAAAATCAAGAATTATAAAGCAATCCCATCTCCCGGACCGTTCAGTTGAGCACGAATAAAAAAATTACAGGAGCTGAATTAGACCTTATCAGTGGCGGAAAGTAAATTGAAGGAATTGTACTTGACCAGAGGCATGCCCTAAGACGAGCATATCATATTTCATATGGCATATCGTCGTGGGTTTGTAAGCTACAACCTTATTCTACACATTTGATGTGGTGTCCAGTCGTACCCGTCGTTCGCGTTCGCATCGGCGCCGGCCTCAAAAAGCTGCTGTACTACGGCGTCGTGGTCATTCTCGGAAGCCCAGTGAAGCGGTGTCCAGCCATCGTTGTCCTTCGCGTTCGCATCGGCGCCGGCCTTAAGCAGCTGCTCTATCACGATGCTAAGCCCAAAATAGCTCGCAACCATCAGTGGCGTAAAGCTCTGCGGTCTTTCTCCTGTCGCAACGGTTTGATATATCTCAACCATGGGAAAGAAGCTGGTAATTTCGGATCGAAATAGGATAGCGCCTTTTTCACTACCCAATCCGAACTCTCTCAATCACTATTGCGAAAGTGATCAGCCCAGAAATATGCTGCGTACCCTAGAAGTGTGCGTTCGGCGATATATTGCTCCCTTGTCGGGCTCGCTTGAAGACCTCGGAGGCTGAAATCTGAGAAGGAGAGCCGCAGCACACAGATTTCGGCAAGGATGCGATTAGATTCTCTCAGATGAAGCGAAAACTTCCATTGCAATGCCGTGCTGCTAGGTGAAGCCGAGGGTGACAATGGTTGGTTAACCAAAAATTCGCGAGCCGTTTGATGGAGGAGGTAGATTTTCGAGTCCACTACCGCTACAAAAAGTCCGCAAAGCTCCTTAACGTCCTCGCGGAATCGTGTCTCTGGGGCTAGCTCCAGATCGCTAAATGATCGATGTATGGGACGAATCGCTAAAGCAACAGCTATCTCCTGCAAAGTAAGCGGCCTTGCTGCTGCGACGATGATATGGAAAAAGAAGCCTTTTAACAAGGCTAGTATCTCGACTTTTCGATAAGATCCTCTCGTACGCCCCATCAACTGTTCGGGGGATATCCCGAGTTCCCGCGATGGCGCTATAACTCAGAGAGCCGACTTGTCTGGATCAAGGGCGATCCTGGCAAGGGCAAGACGATGCTGCTATGCGGCATCATCGACGAGCTAGAGCAACCGATTACTGCTGGTGGTGGCAACTTGGCGTATTTCTTCCTCGAGCTGAACACTGAATCCATCACCGCCGCCGTCGAAGCTGTTGGAATACGAATACGGCGAACCGGTCAAGCCACCTCCTGGCTGCGCCACCACAACTGGCCAGCCACGAAGTCGTGGCTGGCAGACCCCCTGTCGATAGTCTCTTTTGTTTACAGCTTCGTTAGAATAGCTTCCTTCTGCTTTTACATAGACAAGACAGACCCAAATAGATCACCAGTTACTGCACGCCCCAGATAGGCTTGCGGTAGCCAGATCCATTGGTCCAATTTGTCACTTCCTACATGTTTTACCAACAGAAGCATTCATCCGCCACAAGGTCCTGCGCCTGTCACAACTGAAACAGCACAATGGAGAACTTCGTTCAGGAATATCTCTCCTCCAACGCGAAGGGCACATTTCTCTGGGTGGCCTTGGCTACCAAGCCCTTGCGGACCCTAAGGTTCGGAAGCGGCACACTTTAACAAAGTTACATACATTTCCGCCCGGCCTGGATGACTTGTATGCGCGAATGATGGAACAGATTAGTGACTCTGAGGATACAGATCTCTGCAAGGAGATACTCGCCGTCACCACGATTGTTCGCCGACCCATCAGCCTTCCAGAGTTGACAACTCTTGTTGAGATTGCAGGCGACATTTCAGACCTAGAAGAGCTTATAGGGCTTTGCGGCTCCTTTTTAACTCTTCGAGAGCAAAATATCTATTTCGTCCACCAGTCGGCCAGAGACTTTCTACAGGGGAAAGCCACGCACCAAGTATCTCGAGAGGCTTTCAAGCAGGTCTTCCCTCTGGGAGCGCAAACTGTCAATCACACTATATTCTCAAGGTCGCTCAATGCGATATTGACAGTACTGCGACGCGATATGTACGGCTTAAAGGCACCGGGATTCCCAATCAACGAAGTTGAAACGCCATCTCCTGATCCACTGGCCTCAGTACGGTACTCGTGCGCGTTCTGGGTTGACATCTCCGCGACTCGACTTCTCATAATGGCATGCCGCAGCGCAACACACTAGATGCGGTCCAGACCTTCGTCGAGCAAAAGTATCTTTACTGGCTCGAAGCTCTCAGTTTGCTCTGAGCAATGCCGGAGGGTGTAATCGCCATAACACAGCTTAACGGCGTATTAGTAAGTCTTGGATTTCGCCTTTATTATTGTTCTCTCAATTTTCAGCTGGGCTTGGAAACAAATTTCGACCTACCTTATGCCAATCGGTATGAAGATGAAATCTATTATCGCAGCTGGATATGATCTACCCGGCGCGTCATGTGACTAAGCAGATATTGTTGCCTCAAGCATCAAGCCAACTGATGGCGGTTGCGGGGTAATCAGGCATTCAAACATTTGTGCCCTCAATCTTTCGCCCATTTTTGGACATCCATGGCTCGGGCATCTGCGAACCCCCGAAATGAGCGACCGCATTTTGGGGTGGACTTCTCTTCTCTTGGCATCTAGCCCTTCGTCATTGCGTTCAGTTTTTCTATCTCTTAAGAATCAACATGGCTGACCCGTTCGGGATCCTTGGCGTCATTGGCGTCGCGACTCAGCTCATCCAAATAAGCGTCCAGTTTGGGCTGGATTGGAAGGACGCCCCATCTAATGCAAGAGCTTTCTTTTTCGAACTCGAATCACTCCGAACCGTGCTTCGAGAAACACACAACAATGTCACCCTGAGTCCGGACAGCGAGAGACTCATGTCCCAAGCACTCGAACTCGCCTCCCGCGGCCTCGCAGTCGTGAGTCATCTCCGCGGACCCGATAGTCTTGCAGCTGCCTCTGCTATGGGCATCCTCGGGGAAATCGCCTACCACGGCAAAGACTACGCCAAAGCTCGCTCGGTCGAGGAGAAAGTCCTCTCCATCCGCACCCGGGTTCTCTGGGAAAAGAACCACTTCACACTTCAAGCAAAAGATGACCTCGCCATCACACTAGCAAAATAAGGGGACTACACCAAAGCAGCGAATATGCACGAACAAGTACGCAAAATTCGCCTAGAAACGCTCGGCTCACTCCACCCCGCGACGCTGGAAACAGAGCGTATGCTTGCGCGAGCGTGGCGCATGGCGGGGCGGTTGGAGAGCGCACGGGGGTTGAATGAGGATATCTTGTCGAGGGCGAATCGGGCGTTTGGGCATGATCATTGAGATATGGGGCGGGCGGCGAATGCGCTGTGGCGGTGTCTTGTTATGCAGAGGCTTGTGGAGGAGGCGGGGGAGTTAAAGGAGGATTATGGGCTTGTGCTTAATGTTGGGGAGGTGGAGATGTTGAGGGGGGCGGAGGGGGATTTGAAGAGGGGGGTGGGTTTGGGGTTGTAGAGTTTAACTTGTAGAACTAGGTGATGTAGGGGGGGGGGGGGGGGTAGTATATGTATGTTGTTGTAAATAGTTATGTGATGTTTGTACATAGACGGAGAGGTACTCATCTATTATGACCTGGGAATTGCAGGCCCGTCATATCAGTGTGTACGTACCTATATAGGAGAGGTTAAAGGCGTCAAATGTCAAGGAGACCCTCGCTATCGCGCGGGCAGCTTTTCATTTCTCAGGGCTTGCAACTTCAAAGTACCTATATTGATACAGGCTTGACAATCGTCTGGTGCTTGCTAGTAATTCCAAGGACAGTAAGGAAATGCAATTAATTCCTTTCAAATAATCGTGACCGATTCTTCACTCCAAGCCCCATCAATGAATTCCCGATACACATCACTATTCCCATTTATCCACAGATAATCTGGCACATATTCTACAGTTCGTTCTTCGGAACCAGAACTCTCCTCTTCAGTAAACAGGTGCTCAAATTTCTTAAGAAATTCCGGTGAAGCCACGTCTTCCACATTCGGAAGTCTTATGTCGAGTATTCCTACTCGCCGGTAGATTGGCACTCCGTCTTTGGACACGTCTCCCGTGGTCTCCAGTATCAGATCCACTCGTCCTTCAAAGGTACTGATCATCTGGAGGACTGCGAAGTCTCCTCGTTGTGGTGGAGAATTCTTGTTGCTGGTATCATCTAGGCGGCTAACCTTTGACAGGTGATGTTCCACCTCGGAGATTGGGAATAAGTATTTCTCTCCCTGGTCGCGCAGTCTTGGTACGTGCTTCACTGCACCTTTCAAAGTAATGCTGCTGCCCTCTTTTACTGAACCAAATGGTTCATTTTTGTCGACTAGGCGGATGTCTGCCTCTATGACCCGAGCTTGCTCATGGGCCTTGTATGTGCGGTGGCACCTGAATAATACTGGTTTGCACCCGGCGCTGGCCCAGCTCCAGGATGGGAAGATGGCGAGTGATGACTGGGGAGTCCCTTTAGTGTCGGCGGTGGGCGGTGAGCCCCTTGTATACCATGACAACTCTCGAATAATATCAGGTTTCCAAAGTCCGGCGAGATATTCATCGCCACGGCATGCAATTGCCTCGGCATAAATCTTGGCAACGCCTGAAAGTGCTACCATGCGATCGTGTTCCTTCGTGAACCTTCTCGAAGTGTACTCCTTGATTATATCAAGCCAGGGATGGAACGAGTCGGGGTGTAATAGATGGAAGCGGTAGTTGGAACTTTCGGCCCGGAGACTCGCAAATGGAATATAAGACCCAATAAGTTTAAATTGATGGAATCGAGCGAGGTCTGGGGGCCAGCCAGATCCAAAATCCCAAATTTGGGCATCAGTATATTGAACACTCTTTGAAATGACATCGTTGGTCCTCGTCGTCACACCTCTTTCGGACCTCAGCCCTTCATGGCATCGCCAGAATATCTGGGAAGAGGTGTAATACAATATTCTGTGTGGGAGCAGACCCTCTTGCATCGTCCATCCTCGACCATGCCACTGGCTGTCTTCAGCAAGATCGTCTGGTCTCTTGCACTCTGGGGACAAGTATATGTGGAAGTTGTGGGATTTCGATGACAAGATGTGGATATAATTTGGCAACTCGCGCTCTTTCAGAAACGATTCCTTGACACTATTCGTGTTGGCAACCACAAGTGTCGCCTCGGAACCTCCGTAGATATCGTTCATTCGGGAGGCTTCCTGGTTCCATTCGCCGTCTTGGACGATACACAACGAATCGACCCAGATATATGGAATTCCCAGATCTCTTGTGACAAGTATTGCGTCTCGGATCGTTGGATCGAGGTCGCAAAGTGGAATTCCTGCCTTCATGCTGTCCATGAGTTCTCTTGTAAGTTTGATGGCTGGCGGATCTTCCCCCCAGCAGTAGCTTAGCGAGAGCCACCTAAAAGGGTTCCCGGGCCTTGAAGAAGTCTCAATCAGGAATGGACAACGAACGTCATCGCTAACGTCGATTAACCGCTTCGGAGGTGGATGTCGAGGAACCTCGCCCCCAGGCCAGTGGCACTTGTCGCCGTGATCATTCCGACAAGTCTCCAGCCAACGCGATGCAAGGGCAATCTGTTCTTTTGAGCGCGGGTATTTGTCCATTGTTCTGAGAACCGGCGTGTACTCGTGCTGCTTGATTCCTTCGGTGTATGCGTGCCCCTTGATTCCTTTGCAGTAGTCTCTGTACCAGTCCACTGCGGGAGCAATACCGAGGTCAGCAACATGAGCAGGAGTCTCAACAACGAAGGGAAATCATTAGCCATTCTTACCTTTGGCAGCATCGACGTACACATCCAGTCCACAGATTTTAATCATACTGTCTCGGTCCTTGGAACGGTAGCACACCTTAATCCGGATTCCATCCTCACATATCAAGATCGGACAACTCTTTGCGGCTTCTCGGTTCCGGTATGAATGCTGGTCAAAGGCATCAAGGATAACCTTGCATAAACCACAATCTTGTGCCGACTGGCATTCTTTGAGCTCGGTAATATCGAGGTGATGAGGCTGGGGCTTCGCCTTAAATCTCTCATCAGGGAAATCATCCAGCTCTCGTTCATCTTCTCCCTGCTCTTGTACACGTTGTCTTCTCAGGCATTGTGAAATGCATGCGACATGTGGCAATAGAAAGTTAACACCTTGACAAGCTTCACAGAGACCCATTATGTCGGAGGCGCTGGGTCAAAGTGAACGAAAAATAAATAATAGGTCTGGAGATTGGGTCAATTTCTTGGCGAAATTTGATACCTTCAGGCCAATATTCAACTGTCCGTCGTTGATGCCTTCCTTTATTGCTGAAAAGCGGGGTTACTGGTGCCTATTTCCAGGACGACTGCATGTGGTTTGGTGAATTCCCGGGGATCACCCTATTCGACAGATGCAAGTTTTTGCGGCTGAAAAAAGTCTGTTGGATCAAACACTGTAAGTGATTGTGGGAATTGTCAGATGGATGGTTCTGGCAGTGGCCAGAACCATGTATATGTAATCTATCCGTAGTTTCGAGGGAAATTTTCCTCCGATTTTGGCCGCCTCCAAGGCGTCTTTTTAACAATACTAAACCCACCCCCACCCCGGCTACATACCCCTGTTGCCTTTTGCCTCACGACTCCCTGGCATTAATGCCACGAGTTTTATTTTCTGAAAATAAACTCACGATTCTTTTCACAACCGCCACTCATTCCTCCCTCCTATCGCCACCACAGCCAATTCTGTTGGCTAGT
>MU858267.1:0-59331 GCA_033297075.1 Rhypophila decipiens | reverse complement strand
TTTTTTCCAAATTTTTAAAAACATCAGTTGATGTTGTGGAAGGGGAAAGGGGAAAAATCTTAGATTCGCGGGTACCCGCGAACCTATTGGGCCCCAAAATTGACAGCTGTGCTTTGTCAGCGACTGGCGTCACGCGTGTTGACTGGATCTACAACCAGAAGGCAGTAACATGTCCTGTGCGAATCCACTGCACAAGCTGTTAGCGATCTGCATCCCATTTTCCCAATCACTCTCCAGGGTTCACTCTCCAGTTCCCCGTGTTCGACCTTGTAGGGCTTAGCCGGAGCCAGGCAGTGGCAGACCCCCGGTCAGGCAGGCGGTCCTCTTCGCTTGGGGCTGCTTTTGCCGCAAACTTGCAGCTGGGTCGCGGTCTCCATTGGCCAACCACCGGAAAACATGGCAGCTAGCCAGAAATAGCCCAGGGTCTTGGGCGAACGACAGGCCCGGAAGGTCGCCCACACTTCCACTGAACACGAGCAGCACCAGCACCCCGCGCTCCTCCGAACATGGTGGGCCTGGAACAACTCCGAACCACCGCATTGGATCCCTCAAGCCCTCGAGTCCTTGACCGAGCGAGATAGGGCGTCGACACGTCATGTTATCGTTCCATTCTGGAATCTGGCATCTGGCATCTGGCATCCTTCTTCAGTGTTTACCTTTTTTCCTTCCAAACTTGACGGTTTGATCTTTCTCCGTGAGTGAAGTTACATTGCCATATACTTCCCACTCATGCCCAACTTCGTGGAGTGGAGATGTTCAAGTTGCACATCACTTGATGTTCAATCCGCTCCTTCAAGTCCCATTCGACCCGATTTTAGGGTGAGCCACCTATTCGTACTGATAACTCAACAGTGAGGGCGTCGAGCCTGTCTCCAAGCATCCTTCGGCCCTCATTCACCATTGTCATCATGTTCAACGGCGTCGGATACGGGGATGAGTGTCTTGGGCTGCCCTCGGGATCAAACCAGCAGTCTGCTCCAGTCGCAGATCCCATGGACCTCGACATTGATCTCGACCTCGAGGGCCTTGGCTGGGCCAACGATATCAACCCTTTTCTTTCCAGTGCTCCAGAGCTCAATGTGCCATACGACAACCTGTCGCAACAGACACCGAATTTCCAGTCTGGAGCGGGATACCCTGTCGATCTCCTTTTTCTCGAGGATGAAGGGACGCTGCCAGTGTTTTACGACGTTGGTTTTCAGCAGCAGGTCCCACATATGGCGCGTAGTGTGCCAGTACCGTCTTCCGCCCCCCATGGAATTGACATTGGATTGGAGCAACTTCGACACCAACTGGCTTTGCTTGCTGGTGGTTCTTGTGGGGATGAGCTCGTCTTCAAAGACTGTGAACCGTCTAAGGCAATTGCCGTGCACAACCTTGCTCTCGAGTTTGGGCTCAATTATACCCACGACGCAAAGAGCTGTGCCGTTTCGTTGAGTCGGAATCGACCTGAAACCTTGCCATCAACGACGCAGCACCATGCTATGACCTCGACGACCCAGTTTCAGTCTGAGACGGGCCACGAGGCAAAACCCTCAGTTCCCAATACATCACTTTGCCATTCATCAGCGGATACAGATGACTTTGACTTGCTATACGAAAAGTTCATCCAAGAGCCACTCACCACAAAGGGCCTCACAGACATCCCGCGGTACCAGCTGACCGAAACGTACCTTCCCGCCACTACAGCACCCCGAACCTCGGCGCCAGCTGAAAATGAGACCGATTCAGCGCACAAGAAGGCAAAGGATAAGGAGACTGTTGACCGTCAACCCAGCAGGAGTGAGAGGATAGGCCGCTCCATCAGCAAGCATCTCTCGGCGGGCTGGAAGACGACCGTTGCCAAGGGCGGTCGTCGTGGACCCCTCACCCTGGAAGGCAGACGTGATATGAAGGTCCTGGAAGGGGCCGGGGGAGCATGTTGGAGATGTAAGGTCTTGAAGCGCAAGGTGATTAGAATCTCTGTCCACACCACGAAGTTGGCATTTGACTAACCGGCTAATAGTGCACCCCTGAACCTACATGCCGTTGCTGCCTCCAAAGCGTCGCTACTCCCAGCGTCGGTGAAGACGCCCCACTGTGGCCAATAATTGGCTGTCGTCGAGGGCAGTTGGGAGATGCTGTCGCGGAGCAAATACTGTGTCCCAAGGCTCGCAACCCCCGAAGGTCACACGATGTGGAAAGATGCGGCAGCTTTCGGTCCCAGCGATCCATGGACAGCGTCTATGAACGGTGTTTGCTTGGAGCTGAATCCCAGCGGTTTGCCGATATGAAGGCCGTTCTCGAGGGGGCATCGGACAAGATCTCCATTGCAGAGGGCGGCATCAAACGCGATTTTGTGTCGTTCGTCGAACTGGGCCGGTATCGAAACCAAGACTGCCTTTCCAGAAGATTTACGTACCAGGAGACAAGTCTCAGCTACTCGGATCTGATCGCAACCATTGCATGGGAGCTTGCCGAGAACGAGACCGCCTTGCCATTGCTCGAGATTAAGTCTTGGAAAGCTCTCATGACCATGCTGGAGACGGCTTGCATCTACGAGGCTGAAGTTGGACAGGTTAGTAGTGGCTCAGTCTGAAAAGCATTGCCGTGATTACCAGGGAGACTGACCTCTGATACAGACTGAGCTAGTGATGATATCGATGATTTGTCTGAGACAGTGTCTCCAAGCCTTACGGCTTATCTCTGCCGACCTTCTCCACGCAAGTGCGCATGAGGATTGTACTGCCCATTGTGAGGTTCACTATATCCGCGAACTCCTTGCTTGCGTAAGGGCGTATATCGATGAGCTTTCGGGAGTCATATTCAACAAAGAGAACATGCGAGACAGACGCTGGTGGTTGTCGACCTTTTACAGTCTTTGCATCCAGAGTTATGTCCGGCACGCGTTGCTCGCCATCGAAAAGCAACTCTGCTTCCCAGATGTCGATGATGTGCCTCCAGAGGACCTGACAAGCACTCAATATCTGCATCTTGCTGGGGTCCTCTTCACCGCGGCATCAGCGAAGTACGACCCCCTGCTTGGGGGCCAATACCAATACGCCTTGACAGACAACTCTGTCATCCCAGAAACGTCAATCCCCGAGCTCCATCACGCCTCTGTTCGAGCAGCCTGTGAAGTGGACACATGGGGAGAAGCAGGCATCAAGTCTTCGTATCAATTCCTTCGACGATTGCTGCAGATTGGTTCGCTAGACTTTGACGGATTTGAGCAGCACGATGTGGAGATGGAAGAGCTTGAAGCGCCAGGTGATTCGCACGAAACGAACGAGAACCCGACACCACCCTCGATCTCTTCACCCACCACCTCCTCCCTAGCATCTCCCAGAGACTCCTCATACTCATACCCAGTGCCGTCTTTCCGACCAGCCCGCGCGTCGTTTGACAGTCGCTACTCGTTCCCTTCATTCACGAGCATGTCGAATCCTAGCGAAGAGAGTTTGGCCCAGACGTTTGTGACGGATATGACAAGCATCTACGACGTTCCAATGGACCTCTTGACCAAGTCGACATCAGGCGTCCCTGCCGAAACTAACAAAGTTTCGGCACCTTTAACTGCTGTTCGAAATCCGGGAATGACGAGCCCGACATCGCTTTCCGTGTCGAGCATGAATGGGTCGTTTGTCTGCGGGTGTTGTCCAAAGTTACCACGCTCCTTTCACACACTGGCCGATCTTTCGTATGTTTTTTACATCACCCTTTCATTTCCAGCATCGGTCATGCTAACAAACGTGTCCTTGTAGGCAACACGAATCCGAAAAGCCCCACGCATGTTCCCATTGTAAAATGCGATTCAAGAGCCCGAAAGAAGCAGAAAGGCACATCAACGCCATTCATCTCAAGTCGGATTTCTGGTCATGCGATGTGCTGCGGAACCCCATGCTTGCGTTCCATTGTGAGGTGCTAGGGAATTCCAAATATGATGTCTGTGGCTTTTGCGGGGGAGAATTCCAGAGAACGATGCCGAGCGATCTGGATCTTGGTGGCAGCATTGCGCATTCGGGGATCAATGAGTTTGAGCTCATACAGCATCTTGACGAGGTGCACAAACGGGGGGTCTGTAACCTCGAGAGGAGGTTCTACAGGGTCGATAATTTTCGGCAGCACCTCAAGACGGCGCACTTTGCTAAGACGGGGAGGTGGTTGAAGGTTCTGGAGCGGAACTCTAGGTCGGGAGGCCGCCCACCATAAGTCCATTCCGTGACTGGGAGGAGAGACTAATGATCCTAATAATTGCCTGGTCAACTGGTTTGGATAATGGCGTGTGAACATAATACGGGATATGACGACGCCTTTTAATAATACAATGTAGGCCTTCGAAATAATTTCTACATGCATTGATATCAACTTGTTAGACCCTATGTGCTTGGCTTAAATGCGTATTTTTAGTCCCTTTGACGCATCCAAAAGATTCATTACATGTGGATAGAGAGATTGTCGAAGGCGTATGCAAATCACTTCACACCCTATCATTTCGACCTAGTTACTAGTCTATAAGATGATTAGGTCCTTCTTTGCTCTGTAGTGATAATATGAAGGTGATGTGTAGTAATGATCCTTGATATATGTAATGGTATGCAAAATGCCATGTGATGATATTCTATGTTCAGAAACTTAGGCCAAGCAAGCTAGCTAGATCGCAAGCAAGATATTTGCCATGCTATGCTATGCCAAAGAAGAAAAGTTAAGTATGTACATTGAAACTTATATGTTGTGTGTTGTCCTTGCAAGGCAAGAAGACATGATCCCATAGGTAAGAGAAAGCAGCCAAGCAAGAAAGCTTGAACAATCCTCACCAGCATCAAGTCCATGTCTGCCCCTTAGACGCACTGAGAGTACCACTCGTTAGTAGCACGGCAGGTCGAGCCAGAAGCACAGTTAGTGCAGCCGGTGAAGCCATTGCCACCGCACTGGGCGTACCGGGCAGCGGTGCAGGTAGCCGGGGCGGTAGGGGTAGGCGCAGCAGGTGCTGTGGTGGTGATAAGGGTGGTAGGGGGCTGCTGGGGGGAGCCGCCGCCGTTGTCGCCGCCGCCCTGGTTGGCGCCGCATTGGAAGACTGAGGGGCCGGGGACGGTGTAGCTCTGCAGGTTGTTGTAGATCTTTTGACATGTTAGTATTTGGCTGAGACGAGAAAAGGATGTGATGGTAAGGAACATGAACATACGTTGGCGGTATAGCCGGGGTCAGTGGACTTGAAGGCGCCGGGGATGGAGACGGTAGCCGGGCTGGCGCTGCCGCCGCCGGTGACGGAGATCTGGGCGCACGAGATGTAGAACTGGGGGATTCCCGCGGGCCAGGGGTTGTGGATGCCGAGCTGCTGGATACGCAGGAGGTACTCGCCGTTGGGGATGCAAGTGGGGATGTTGAAGGTGTAGGATCCAGCAAGAGTCCAGCCAGGGCCGCCCCAGTCACGGATCTTGAACCAGCCTCCGCTGCCGTCGTAGTTGGCTACCGAGCCTGGTGCCTTGGACAGGTAGCTGATGTTCCTTGTTAGTCAAGTTGGTACGGTAGAGTGTGTCTGCTGGTGAATACTCACACAGAAGTAGGTCCCTGGTGGTAGACTGGAGTGTCGAGGGAGAAGGTGATGGAATCTCCAGCCCTGACGCTGACGGTCTCGGTGCCTCCAACGGGCGCTCCCAAGTTACATCTCAGGTCGTTGGACGCAAGATCGGTGACGGGAGAGTTGTAGTTGGTGTGCTGGCGAATGTACTTCCACACCGGGTGCTTGGTGCCGCCAACAGAGAGCTGCTGGAAGATGTAATGGGCCGATACATTGCTGATGGCCAGCGACAAGGCTGCCAAGGTAGTGAATCCCTTCATGATGGCGGAGTGGGTCTGAGACTTGCGAGAGAAAGACTGAGGCTCCAAATCGTTACCTGCGAAGAGTTGGGGAATAGAGAAACAAGCCAGATTCTGGACAGCGGACATGCATTGCATTTATAACTTGGTCTTGGGCAAAAAGGTCCGATTTTTTCTTCTCGCATGGTCACGCATATTAACAAGCGGAAATCGAGCTGCCCAGTTAGGCGCTGGGGAATGGAGAGCATGACTCCGAAAGTTGCATTCCGCCAGTGGGTAGGCAGAGCTTGAGGGTCGTGTGAATGATACAGAGCAAAGACGGCCCGCCGTCCAGGACCGTTGCTGATCACAGTTCCATTTGCAGTGGTCCTGGGCCATGTCGTTTAACCCGGTAAGGCGCGGACGTCATGATCCGGCATCTCTTTCGGGTGCTGTCCGGGGTCAGGGTGGGCCAGTGAGCAAGGGGGCCCCACGCCCACTCAATCTATCCGGCGGCTCGTCAAAGCTTCCCCACAACCGGGTTGCACTCATTCAAGGAAATGCCGCCTCTTTGACCCGGTTTCTAGAAGTCGCCATGGACTGTATTCATCCGTCGCAGCATCGAGGCCGGAGAGGGAAACCGAGCGCCGAGCCTCGACGGGTTGAGCAACTTGAGCTGACGTCAGTTGATTACAAGCGGCTCGCTTGTGGACGGGAGGCGTCGAGACGACATGCGACAGATGAGGGATGTCTTGCAAATTGTGAAGACTAAAATTTGGGCAGATAAAGGGTGGTGTGTACACCTTTATGACCCAAGCCGGATAATCCGCAAAGGGAGGTCATGTGATGGGTGGCAGAATCTTGGTCCAGACTCGGGCGAAAGGCATTTATCCTATGTCCGATGAGGCAAATCACGCTACTGCCGTGTTGCTGGAAGTGTAAAGTGTGAAATGGGCCAAAGTTTATTTAGACTTGTCAGTTCAGGGGTCAAACCATGGACGTGGGAAAGCTGTGTCCCATTGTGGATATGTGATTCATTCGCTGACAAAGTTTGTGTATTATGCTACACCGTGGGTGTGTGAATTCGTGAGCGCTGTCGGTTCAAACCTTCAAAATGGAAAGTTCAGAAAGGATTGAAACTGGAATTGAATCGACCCAAAGTTTGTGGTAATGCGAATCGAATAAGGTTGGAATTCTTTGGAACCGCCATGTCCCTTGAACTCAGAACATCATTAAGCCCCCCAGAAAATCATCACTTACTTATGCACAACACCCCATTGAAAAGCATGATTGGTGTCTTTCAACCATCAGGCGCCAAATAACTGAAATGGTTCGTCGACAGCATCATTTGGGTATCGATTCTGCCATAATTAGCCCCCAAACACGTTGGACGATGCTATTGGCTCAATCTCTCAAACGGTCGATGGACCATCTTCAAATAAACAACAAACTTCTGAACCCCTTTTGGTGAACCTAAACTTTGAATGATGGTGTACCAGAATCACAAAGTCAATTTCCTTTCTCCGATTGTTCTTCCAAGCCATTATAAAATAAAATACGATTCATCATGTCTTCCTCACTCTTGGCCTCGATCATTGCAAACAGGCAAACAACAGCATCTGGGCCACTACACGCAAACGCTCATTCAAGACTGTATTTCGCACTCTATATCACAGCAGACAAGATGATCGGGTCATTCCTCCTCCAGATCAACATGGTCATCCTGTTGATTGCCTTGATAAAACGACTCAGCAGAGCCCGCGGTCCGAACCACACAAGAGACGAGTCCACGGCGGAAAGGGGGTTATCACCAGATCCCACCAATCTCGAGACAGAAATTTACGAAAAGGCCGGATCCTTCCCTAGCAAAGATCAGGCGATAACACCTCAAGCCCCGGAACAACCCCGCCCTACTTCTGGCACAGATTCCCAGCCAGTCGGGACCCAGCCCGAGCAAGAAACGATGTCTTCCTCGACTCCATCACCACCCCAGGCCACACCCAGCCCAATCCCAAAACCAACAACCCGGAAAGCAGGGCCCTACAAAGCAGTCCGCGTCCTCTTCCTCTCCTGGGAAAACGAGCGGCACCTCACCACACCCTGCAACGCCCTCATGAACAAACTCCGCAAGATCCTCGGCCTAACCTACCACTTCACCATCCAAGAATTCTTCCTCCCCGCCAGCGGACCCGAAAGCCCTCAACCCGACGCAGCGCTCCTCAAATACCTCCTCCAGAAAGACCTTCTCCTGACCAGTCTACCAAACACTAGCAGCAAGGCCTCGGAATTCAACGAGCTACTAATCGTCATCTACAGCGGTTCCGGCGCCATCATCAACGGAAGATATCACCTAGTCACCCAAGTCGAAGCCCGCCACCGCCGCGAGGACGACCCCACGCTGCCGCCTGGTTGGCGCAAGATGCCATGGGAGTGGTTCGAGCGGCGGCTTGCCTCGGCGCGGTATGACAGTCTCTGTGTGCTGAATGCCTCGTACGTGCCCACGAGGCCTGTTACGGCACAAGAAGTCCGTGGTGCGAATATGGTGCTTGCTGCCGCTGGGCCGGAGACGGGCTTTTGCACCCAAGTACTCTCTCAGAACGAGACGGAGAGGCAGGACAAGGGTGGCAACAACGAGCATTTGGGTTACGTGGTGCCTTGGAGTAGTGGATTTCTTGAGGAAATCATTGGGATGTTTATCATTAGGATGTTCGAGACGAATGCGCATGGGAAGGTATCCGTTGATCAACTTTTCAAGAGGCTAGTCTTGGAACATGATAGGTCGCATGTTAGGCCTAATGGGGGAAAGGAGGAGGAGATTAGCAGGCCGTATTTGGGATATATCAAGGGCAAAGAGGGAGAGCATGAGGATCGAGTCATTGAGATTGGATTGGATAGTTGGGCTGGGCGAGGGAAGAAAAGGATGGCGCCGTCTGAGGGAGGGGACATGGAGTGGACCTTTTGTTGATTACATGTGATTTGGAGGTGGGAGGAAAGAATGCATGTTCTTGGTATTTGTATTTTGTAGACTGCGTACGGAGGGCACATGTTAATTCAGTGCGCGACATCTCTCGGGGCAGAACGGTAAGGAATAGACTTGATACCATTGTTCTCAATATGTCAGATCCCCGTTATCTCGACCAGTAAATATAATTTATTAATGACTGGCCGAACACACTTCATCGACGGGAAAAGACTCGGTTTCAGTAAATGAACCGGATCAGAACTCAAAATGCAAGCTTGAAGCCCCTGAAGCTAGATCTCTGACCTGATGATTCAATCGCCCTTGCCTACCTATCTTTGTCCGGCCCTTGTCCCGGCTGCCTGTCAGATATCCAGACCATCCCCGGGTAAGTTGGGGGTCTTTTCGGGAATGCTTCAATCTGGCCCATTCGAGGCTTCCCCTCAGCTTCCGTCGGGACGTTTTTACAGTACCGCTACCGTCAATGGCTCCCTCCTATTCGGGTCCAGGCCTATGGAAATAGCCCCCTCTAGCTACGCCGTTTGGATACCTTCAGCCTGGCTTGCGTTGCCATTGTGCCTTGCTCTTGCCTGCCAAGGCCCTGAAGCTATCGCGTGCTGACTGAGTGAAGCGAGGACTTCGGTGCGCTAGTTCGCCGACGGTCGAAATAAAGTTGATTCCTTTCATCATAGCTTCGCGAGCTGATAATATATGAGACATGAGTGGCTATGAGTTTCTGTTGGCCTGTTACACAATTTCGCTGCCTAAGTAGGGAGTGTATGAACTGAAAAGCATCCATCCGTCCTCACGTCTGCCATGATGAGACTTAAAACTGCCCCCTTATCAAGGGGTGATCTTTTCGATGTACAAAAGCGATCAGTAATCGGGGGTCTATGACATTGGATTGTAATGGCCCTACCGGACGTGTATGTAATCCAGTATCGATGTCGGTGATATTTCAATGCTCCAACGTCAGTACTGTACCAGGCAGAAGTTTATGGCTGCCCCAGTACTGCATGTCATGATGCCAATGAAAGTCGATGATGTAGTAAGGGGCAAACAGTCGTGTGGGGAGGTCAACATTAGACAAGATTTGCTCTGCACTTCACTCCAAGTTTTGTGTTCTATGAAGTGACGCTGAAATCAGAACCTGAGGTCCGCTGTGTGTGATACTTGAGGCAGTCATGACAGATCACCAGAGACATTGAGCAGCACCGGACGGTACCCATGTACTTTAGTCATCCTCCTTCTATAGATATTCTTCCGTGCCAAGCCTCTGCTAATCACGACTTGAACCCGCTGGATCCCGCACTCGAAATATGGGCAACTCATCCGATTTTGGATTATAAGAGTCTTGGCCACAGTATCCGTATTACGCTATCTAATCGGTAAGCACGTGCAGGATAAGCGTTCGCGGAGACATCTCGTACCGATCCGGGAGCATTCTATTGGCCCTCATAAGGAATGCTTAATTCCTACCCTATTCTCACCTCGGTCCTCTCTCATGACTTTTTCCGTGTTTCGGCTCTCGCTTGTTCGCGTGATTTTCTCCCAAATCAGACGACTCCAATGGCACAGAACTGCTTTTTATTCTTCTGCCTTGTCGCGGACATGGAGCATTGCAGATCATCCAATCAGACAATATGATTTTCGAATAGGAGGTAGGGAAATTTCTCGCCCGGGTTTGATGGAGTTTGTGATGGAGGTGTGAGGTTGGGCTCGTTGTCGGGTCAGGAGGGGCGGTAAACAATCAATTCAGGGGCACTTTTCCACTCCACACATGTATGAGATACCACATGCACTTATGGACCGGATACCTCCTTGATAATAATAATACGAATACTGACGATTTACCATGCACATGTAGACAGATGCATGTGTATGCACAATATTTCGTTACATGTCATGACCTGACCAAGATTGGAAAGGTCCACCCAAGCCAGGGATCGCTTTCAGACCATGCAAGTCTTAAATGGATGCCTAGCCAAGTGGCTTGAAGCAGCTCGTCTCCGATCGACACTTTATTGTCAAGAAGGGACATGGCCGAATTCGCTCTTCTATTGGCCATCGCCAAATCTCCCCCAAGAATCGGAAAGGCCTTACTCAGCTGACAGCCCCCACCGGCGCCACCCGTTCTGTTCATCCTCTCAGGAGCCTTTCTCTCAACAGCAGACCCCCATCGCTTGCAGCTGGTCTGCCCCCGCTTGGCATGACGAATAATAAGCGCAAACTTTTGTTTATTCCCACAGGCATGTAGCGACCTTCTCACGATCTTTCGCTTGCAACGAGATGAAGAATTCTAGAGAAAACCTTCAAGATCGCACATGCATACTGCCTTTCATATAGGGCCATTGGCTACCATCCTCGCATGGGCTCGTGTAGTGTCAGTTTAATACTATAAACTGACTGTCGAATGACACATATGTAAGCTCAAGACCCCCTTAGAGTCAGCTGCTTTTGCGCTTCGGTACGCAGATACGTAACATATCCAATATGGCCAGGGCAGGAGTAGCTGCGAGGGTGGTAGCAACACATTCGAGTTGCCTAAATCCCCAGTTTCTGAGTCGTTGACGAACTTGACGCAGTCAATTGCTTCTCCCCTTTCTGGCAGGTCCACCAAGACCCATTTACCTGCGTTATCATGGTGAGACATGGCCCGTTTAGTACATCGGGTCCCTTTGCCCAAGTACAACGTCAACACGTTGCATTGTGGGAAAGTGTGGATGATCAACCAGACGGGAACTTGCGTCTACCTCACAGGGCTGAAGGGAAACGATGTTTATTACGAACGCCTGATTTTAGTGTCGGTACGCGGAATGGCGGCACGGATCTGATTAGTTTGCGGAGAGAAGTAGCTCGGCATCCAGAAACACAGTAACTATCTGGAGACCTCCTATCATGACACATGGAACCCAAGGGCCCATTCTGCACACCACTGGGATAAGCAGGTCATCATTAGCATTAAATAACCTCCATCTCACCCTTGATCCCCGTCTTTGACCCCGCGGCTCTTTGGATCTCACTATCCTACAGTTATCAATCCTACCCAGCACTCAAAGCAAGGAAACTATATTGTATCACTTGGCGACATCATCGCCCATCGTGATACCCTGCTCAAGTCCAGTGCGAAACGACAAAGACATTATGTCCCCTCTAGCAGTCCCGGAAAGCCCATCCGGGTTGATGCCGCGTCGACAGTCTTGTGACCGATGTCACGAGCAAAAGGTTAGATGTTTCACAAACGAGACCCATGGATCCAAGGGGGAGGATGACTGTACGGGTGGCAGTCTTCCCCAGAGCGGGCGCTTTATTTCACCCAACCCATGTTCAAGATGCAAGAGAGCCAAAGCTACCTGCATCTATAGTCGTAAGTGCCCATCGTAACATACATGTAGGCAGACAGAAGAGACAGAACTGACCAACATTCATCCTTACAGCTCAACAGCGATCTGGTCGTCCTCGGCTACCAAGAGATGCGACCTCGCTCCCAATCCGCAAACGAAGAGTATCGAGGCGTTCTTCTTCATCTGTATCAAGATCGCCAACTTCTTCTCCATCGTCTTCGCCTTCACACCCGCCATCAGGACCTTCAAGCAGCCCAGGTATCGCCATATGGACTCCGCACCAGGTTTACCGACAACAGGCTCTTGAATCACACGTCCCTTCCCAATTCACCGCCATGTCTGTTGTACAGAACACAGACTGTTATCCCGATAGTCGAACATTCTTTGGACAACCACAGCTCACAATAAGCGGCTGG
This sequence comes from Rhypophila decipiens, assembly GCA_033297075.1. Lineage (NCBI taxonomy): Eukaryota > Fungi > Ascomycota > Sordariomycetes > Sordariales > Naviculisporaceae > Rhypophila > Rhypophila decipiens. The sequence goes on along the minus strand of MU858267.1, from coordinate 46,834 downwards.
TCATCGGTCACAGACAACTCTTCCTACGGAATCCCGGAACCTCAAGTCTCGTACTCTACCACGCCGGCTGAGATTCCATACACGAGTCCGTTCATACTCAAGTCAAATGCCAGCCCAGCCGAGATACCTAACGCGAGACGATACCATGACACCTCAGATCAACACCAAACTTGGTCCTTTGAGTCCCAAAGGACCAGCAGCTATTTGGAACAGCTGACCGAGATAAACACGCGGCTTTATCGTGTCCACCAGAACACTAGCTCTTTGTCAAGTTGCCCAACGAGCTCAACCTTGGCGTTCTCACCGACCATCAACGAAGTGTGCAATACAGCTCATAATCTCGCAGACCTGACAGAACGGTACAACTCGGAACGAACCAGCGCCGTGGATGCAGCTTCAACCTTTGTCTTTAACACAACTAGTTCATCGGCGTCAACGGCCATTGATAGCGCCATGGATGCATCCATCTGCGTCATGATATTCTCGTGCCATCAAACCATGTTGGGCGCTTTCGAGGACATTTGCCACTCTTTTCTGATGTGGCTTTCCGAGATGCATAGCCAGCCACAGCCTCTGAGCCTGATGGGAGATGTGTTCACTGGGCCCTCCGAGACAGTCGCTCAGATACTCTCCATGGCCAATCTCTTGAGCCATCCCCTCCAGCGGCTTGAACAAAGCGTTCGACCACTCGACCTGGATATTGATCCATCTCTGTCACTGATACAGACACCACAAACATTCGACAATGACGAGCAGATCAACGCAGCTGGACTCTCGCCGACTGCCAGCCCGAACAAGGGAGGAGCATATGGCTACTACGATGGTACAGGAGACGGGCAATACGATTACGCACAGAGTACAGGTGGGCATGATACGGGTAACACAACCGCTACTTCGATATACAACCAGATGGAGCAAAGGAAGTACAGGGTCAAGGCACAGATAAGGGCTATTAGACGTTGGATACGGAAATCCGGGGACAGAATGTAATGTATCATGCATTAGTTGCAGAAGGGATTCTCAATCAACTACTTCATACGCTCCCGCTGATTCTTGGGCATATTGATGAGCATCGTAATCACATATTCCCTACATGTACATCGCACACCGGCTTCAACTGGCTTCGAGATTTTGATGGAATGCAATTCCGATCTGACCTCCCAAGCAAGCAAACATCCGTCATACCACAACCAAATGTCCAATTACCATCATGACTTCGTAACTTCACACCAGCGACCAAGAACCGGGCCAGACTTTGCCACTGATCAGCGAATCAAGAGGGCTAATGCCTCCAACATCCGAACTGAGCGTGGTATCACAACTGTTTTACCGACTTGAGGCCATTCTGGGTCTCCTGACCTGACCCTTCAACTCACTCATTGGAAGTCGGGATTGGACAGGCCAGCGATAATCAGACCGGGGGTTCGGCAAGAGACGATAAATAAACATGGCCGAGAAATTGGCGATCTGATTACCAAAGCGTCTTGGTCAGCTGGGCGTAAAGTCGTGTACCCCCAAGAACAATACTCGGTCAAGGGGCTGATCCGTGGGATGACAACCCTCTCTGCTCAGATTTTAAGAGTGCCCTAACAACTAGTTGAGGTAACGTACAAGATGGTATTGGGTTCATTTGGTTATTAGTTACTACACAGTATGGTTTAAGCGTGGCAAGCAAACACGAATACAAGTAGTTTGAGTCCGGAGGGCTAGCTTTGCCGATCTCAGCTGGCACATACCATTCGATTACATGAAATTACAGAAAAGGGAAGTCAATACACCAGCTTCTTTCCCCTCCAACCCTTTTTAGTGTAACGTTATGCCAACCGCGCCCTTTTATTTTCATTTTGACCGAGCTAACCCAAATGAAGCAAGTACACACCAATCAACTCCGTACCGTACAGTATTGGCGAATCGAAGATAGGGGATCGACCTGCATTCTGCGACGCCGCATGTCGCTGAGTAACGACCCTATGCGCGTCCTGCGTCCTGCTTCTTCAGCCTCTACACGAGCTTCCTGTTGCGCAACCACACCTTATTTTTGTGCTTCTCGACCGGAATGCGCACGACCTCCTTACTCAATGAGGGAGATCGCTGTGGGGGCTCCGGAGATGTTTTCTCCCCCCTTCCATCTTTCGCTTTTCTGGACCACCTAGGAATCCCGGATGTGCTTGTCTGTTCTAGCTGTATGTAGTCGCCGTTGGCGACCTGAAAGGTTGCTGAGGTCAGCATCCGCACCCTCTTTATGAATTTCTTAGCTTGTACTTCTCACTTGGGACAGTCCCTTGAGACATATTGTTACAACCCCTGAACAAACAAAAAACGACGACAAGCGACGAACTAGAGTATGCGAGACGCATCAAGACTGGCCATCTTGTCCGCATTCTTTTGCCAAGCCCATGAAACCGGTGTAGTAATAAAAGGTGTAGGTCAACTCCAGGCTGCCAGATATCAAGACCTCCAGAAAGCTAAAGCAGGCCAAGAACAATCGTTATGCTTCCCGTCTTACCCTCCTCACGATGATTAGGTATATAAGGTACTTGCTTGGCACATACCGCCAAGGTGACCGCATATCATTAACCGAACTATGAAAGTCAAGGGGGCTATAATTGCCAAGTTACTTATCACCTCGAACGACATAAACCGGAGTGAGTTAGGCTATCCGTGAAATAAGCTTCTTGGCTCCAGCGTAGGAGCGTAACTGTCATCTCTGCATATGAGCCCGCCGACGGGGAAGCGGATGAGTTGATCCATCTTGGCCTGAACCACAGAACAGGGTCAGCAAGCATTCTGAGGCAACCCCTATAGCAACGTCACCCATCCCAAACCGTTCTCCCCTATTCTTCAATATAACTTCGGTTATAGAGTTGCTGGCTACCAACGATACACGTCAGATACAGCAGTGTAGATCTCAGGGAGCAGAAACTCGTAGTAGCTTACTATCATGTCTCCCTCCAGGCTCCAGCATAAGAAGCTTTTCTTTTTAGCTACATGTAGTTCAACTCACAGCAAGAGCCAAAACCTAAAGACAGACCACAAGCTACTTCCGAAAAAGAACGTAGGTTCATCAAGGACCCTACAGGAGAAGAAAAGCCGCGGATACGACCTTACAATTCTGCATCTTGTTTAAATCCTACCTTGAGAATCAGAACCAGAGATGCCTGGTCCTGCATGTACGATCCGTATAACAATGTCTTACTTTAAACAGTCCAAGTGAAGTTTTCCTTCCGCAACATGCATTGCATTACTACCTTACTGTGATAGCTACAGGCAATTAACCAACACCATGGTCATAGACGCACGACCACGCATCCACAGCTTGTTTCATCCGCTTAGGAACTGGAATTGCCTTGTATTTATTTTAGAGGATAGCTAGGTTCAATATCATTCGGACCCGGGGTACTACGTGACCCATGTCGTACACGGGGATACGGCGAGCCTGGGAGTCTCGGTATTACTGGTGTTTGAGCTGAGATTCGTCGATGGATCCTGGTTAAACCCATGTGGTTCATCATAAGAAAGGACTAGGACAGAGTTCTTATATCTCCGGGTACCATTCTATGGAAAAGTGTTCAATGTGTCATGGATAGGCTGTAATGGCTACTCCCATAACACCACTTAAAGGTGGAACGTTGACTTGCTTGTCTAAGTCAATCGCCATTGCAGCCTTTAAGGCCGGCCATGTCACGGATCACCAACCGTGACACAATGCGCTTGGAAGGCTTAGTGCCTACCTTCCTACTCAAAATTGAAGGTACCCAATCCCCAGCTACAACTTTAACCCGACTCGGAATCCTTGTCAGGTAATAGGAACTGGCACAATGGCTAGTAGTATTTCGAAGTCGAGTTTGGTACTCGGCACATAATTCCTGGCAGAAACATTAATACAGTGCCATATATTCACATAGCACACACGCACATAACCCTGCTCATCATGATTGATGCCTCCCAGGAAATACGCTATTGATTTGTGGCAAACCTTGTTATGCAGGCGGGATGCGATTAATTGGCTGGCCCTAACACGGGTTCCAGACAAGCAAACAATCCCAAGGTCCTTTCGTTACGCACTAATAATCCTTTTCCGGAGAGCCTCTCTCAAGACGCCCGGATATAAGCTTGAAAATAGTGCTGAGATTCAAAGAACAGCATTAGTGCTTACCAAGTTGCGGCCGCACCTCATGGTTTCCGATCCTACGGTTCACCTCCAAATGCTTGTTTGCAACCCCATGGGTCAGTAGTCCGGAGGAAGCGGATATCAAGTTCTCCTGACCGTTGGCGTATAAGTCCCGGATTATCACGACCACGAACTGTGTTCTTTTCATCTTCTTTCATTTATCTTTTTTTCATTCCTAAACGAACAAGGGATAGGAAACATCATTAGTAACAGAGATGCGACTAGTTATTGCGACAATAGTGGCGGCGGCGGCGACCCTCGCGACAGCCAAGAAGCCGCATTGCTTCCCGTATGGCACGGCAACGCTTCCCAAAGACCTGTCGAAGCCAAATGTGCAGCTCAAGGACTGTAAGTGGAACTGCTGCGGGCGTCAAGGTATTCTCTCGACTCTGCTGACTCTGAATTCCCAGGGTGGTGCCCGAAATCCATGGCATACGGCTTCCAGGGTTTCTCGTACCCGATGGCGTACTACGACTGCGCAGCGCCACAGAACGGCTTCGAGTACATGAGGGACGACTTTGCGCGCATGAAGCGCGACTTTGGCGCCTCGATCGTGCGCATGTACTACCCCGTGTGCATGAACGAGTCCGTCTTTGAGAACGCGATCCGGGCAGGCGTCGCCACCGACATGGCCGTCATCTTTCAGGTCTGGACCAACTTTGGCGTCGGCAACGATTGGCAGCAATCGCAGCAGGCAATCTACAACGTCCTCTCGTCCGACACGTTCGGTCCGCTGGCGCCCTATGTCGTGCACTCGGCCGACTTTGGCTCCGAGCCCGTGGGCGACTGGATGGATGGCGGCGGGGATCAGCTTGTGGCAGACTTGGGCAAGTTCCGCGCCGTCATGAACGCGCATGGCATCCCGGCCGGCATCAGCGAGGACTGGGACCGGCCCGGCAGAATGAGCGGCGAAAACGGCACAGGGCTTGGGCCCGTCGGCGCCGGTGTGCGCGCCAACAGCGACTACGTCCACGCCCACATCATGCCCTACTACCTGAGCAGCAACCCGACGGTGGCACAGGCCTGGCCTTACATATCTGACCAGATAGCCTGGCTGGCTCGTAACGTCCGGCTCCCGACCATGATCACCGAGTCGCAGTGGGCCTGGGCGCCACACCCGTGGCATAGCGGCGCTTCCGACGTCGGTGTGGCCCAGTACACGCATTACTGGAAGAAGTTTGACGACGAGTGTCACTTTTTCAAGCGCTACAAGGTCGGGTGGTTCATCCACACCTGGCTGGGCGAGGCGACGTTTGATATGGTGTACGGTAATGGGAGCTACGTCATTCCAAATTGGAGGCCAAGGAAGTGTTGACGGGGAGACTGTTGGAACTGCCATCTAGGGGAGACTGGGGGGTGGTTGGGTACTTCTCATTATATCGAGTGAGCTGGATAAATCCTTTGGCATGTAGCTTGTTGCACATGAGGGCTGTTAATACCATTAGAGAAGATGAGAACTTTGACATGCTTGCCGCCAGCCATGCCATGCCATGCCATGCGACCAAGAAACAATGAACATTTGAGAACCCATGGCCGATACCACGCAATGTATAAATGTGGGTTCATCTAATCCTGTTTAGCTTATTACATGTAGGCAAGGCCAGCGACCCGCTGGAGATTGTCCGGTCGTTCAATAATTGGGCCATGGTAATACTGAGGTGCCACATGATTTGTTTCGACAAGTCAGCTTTAATGGGTAACAAAAGAGAGCCTCGAGTGGGTAGGTGGTCAACGATACCTTTCGCCCATGTGCCCAGTAGTACACCAGCCCGAAGAGGAACCAGAAGCCCGTCATGAGCACGCTCCAGTTCATGCTCTTGGGGAGGACCTGCGCGGCGTTAGGCCAGAAGCTGAAGAAGAATGCGATGCTAATCCAGCAGAGGCCGATGATGTTGACGATTGTGCCGAGAGGCTCGGGGATGCGCCAGGGGCCCCATATTAGGGGTGGTTGTGGGCTGCTGGCAGCGTTATCATCGTCGACGACCCACCACGTCCCTGTGGCGCCTGCGACCACTTTGTCCTCGTCGTAGGGCTGGATACGTCCGGTGAGGCGGTTCCACAGCAGGAGGGCGAGGGGAATTGCCGAGGCGGCTTCCCACGAGGAGACGGTGAAGGACAGAACGCTGTGCAGGGCCTTGTCGGAGCCGATGTTGATGAGACCTAGCAAGATCGAGACGAGGCAGGTCGTCCAGATGGCGTTGAGGGGCAGGTAAGAGCGGGGGTTCACGAGCACGAGCCAGCCCGAGAAGGGTGGGCCTTTGTCTCGCGCGAAAGCCCACAGCTGTCGGGACGCGCCGGCAAACTGGCCAAAGGTGGCAAAGAAGGAGAGCACGAGGACAATGCTCACCATGAGGCAGGTGCCCGAGGCGGATTGCTTGGTCGAGGTGAAGAAAATGGCGACGAAGGGGTAGTTCAGGCCCGATTGCATGGCCGACTGGAGATCGCCCATGCAGAAGAGGGCGGCGATGAGCATGCCGAAACCGAAGAGGCCGTTGACGAGGATGGTGACCATGATATTCCAGGGTATTACCACCGACGCGTTTTGCGTCTCTTCGGCGAGATGGACTGCGCCGTCTGCGCCTATGAAGGGACCAATGTTGGTGACGATCCCCACCAGAAACGCAACGCCCATATTGGGCCAGCCCCCATCATTGTTCCACCGTGTAAACACGTCAACCGCCTCGACGCGATCGGCCAGATGCAGAAGAGGGATGATGATGGCGAAGAAACCCAAAACGTGCAGATAAAGGATAAAGCCCTCGATCTGCGGAAGCCACACCCCCAGCACCGAGTTGACAAACAGCGCCGACGCGACCGTCGCCCAGATGAGCAAGGTCCCGTGCCAGCCCTGCACGCTGTAATTGTCCGGGTAAGTCAACACCAGGAGGTCCTCGATCAGCGTGGCGCAGAGAATGCCGCCCATGGCGACGATGGACTGCCAGACGGCAACAGAAAGCCAGCCCGTCAGGTAGCTGAGGAGCTTGCGGGAGGATTTCGGAGCGAGCATGTATGCCCAGTGGTATTGTCCCGAGGATGTCGGGGCCATGGAGGCGAGCTCGGCGAGGGGTGCCATGGTGGCGAGGAAGCACACCCAGGATAGGACGAAGGAGGTGACGAGGCCGGCGCTGCCGCCATTCTCCAGGCCGAAGCCGAAGTATCTAGTGGGGTGTTGCGAGTTTGATCAGTAACACGTCAATTTTGCAAGTGGCAGCAACAACTTGAACACTTACACAAGCACGCCTTCCCATGTGAGCATCAAGGTCGTCGACAGCCCCAGGGTAGAAATCACACCGAAACGGCGCTGGTTTGCGCGTGTTAGTGATTAGTGACAAGAACTCATTGACTCAAACTGAGCTAAAACGTTGCGCCAATTCTTTACCTTGAGGACCTCTAAAGGTTCACACTAATGATTAGAAATGATTCATACGTGGTCCGGGAAGCAAAACATGTAGATTTCACTTACGCTTCTTGCCCAGATAGTGCATGTTCACCTCATCTCGCTTCCACCGCCCCGTGCTCTTGGGGCCTTTGGCCGTGAAGCTTTGTACTGACGATTGTTGGAGGATACCACCCATGTTGATAATGTTAACTAACACCGAGAAACAAAACAAACCAGAAATGAAGAGTAAAATGGGGAATGCGGCCTTTAGCTTCCGGTTAAACAGCTATGAGGGTAACAGAGGCTTGGAAAAGGGGCAAACCTCCATATGTGTGAACATGGTCTGTAATCATGGTGATTGTAACCTTGTCGGCCCGAACTGTCCCCTTCCCCGGCACTGCTTCTACTTCACAGGCGGCAGGGCGAGTGTATATCTACCCGGACGGTACTTGTCCTCTTGGCCGGATAAAGACGCCAACCACATGAAGCTGCTGCGATGCAAACATCTCGGTGAAGGGAATATCACGTCCCTTTGTACGACAGCGCAAATAATTTGGCCGGAAATAAGATTGAGCCGTTCAGTTATGTTTCTTACCAAGGGCCGCATAGGCACACCGAGAGACCGAACTTGCTTCTTTGTTGCATAGTCTCGCTACTACCTAACGCAAGCAGAAGAGGAACTTGAAGTTCTTGGTTTTGACAAGCCCCATAAACCATTTGCTAGTGCCTCTTTTAGAATGCTAGCAATCTCCAAACTAGCTCTCATCTGTACTGTCAGGTTGCCCGTGTCCCGATCAAGTTTTTAACTTTCTTTGGCTTCTGAAGCCATATTCCCTGGCTATTGTCAACCAAGGTACCAACCTTTTTCGCACAAAACCAGACCACCATGGAAAAGCCCCGTCAGGCACTCGGACCGACCTTTCTAGAGAACAATTTCCTCGAAACTCATGCGACAGGCGTCAGCATAGCAGCATGGTTCCTTGCTTCCACCTTTCTCATCTTTTACCTCTCGGGCCAAACTGTCAAGTTTGTCATGCTCCGGCGTCTGCGGACCGATGACTACCTCTTGTTGATTGCCACTGTATGTTCATCTTACATTGTCTGTGCCAGCAATGAAATCCACAGTCGACTAAACAGAAGTCGTACATGATATCTCAGCTGTTCGGCTTCGGGCTTACAGTATCATACTGGTTCGCCGCGTCGAATGGACTCGGAAACCAACCGCAGACAATCTCTGAGACTGGTCTAGACGGGATATCCAAGGTGCGTTTCAAATGGTTGAACATCTACACCCATGCACGGAAGCCAAATATATGCGGAAGATCATCACCACCAACTAACCAAAATAACTACACACCCAAAAGTCCCTCTACGCAGCCGACATGCTCTACATATCAACCATCTGCTGCGTCAAACTGTCCCTCCTCGCCTTCACCCGCCAGCTCACCATTGACGACACCCAGCGCCGAGGCATTCTTTATCTGGCCGCGTTTGTCGCGCTCCTAGCAGTCTCTGCAGATTTGGCCTCGGCCTTTCAGTGCTACAAGACTGGTTCTCAGAGATGGTGGAAACTTTCTGATCCCCCAGTTTCGGGCAATGGACACGATGACGACGACAGAAATCAGTGTTTTGGTCGCGTATGTTGTGTTATTTTATCACTCTCATACGTTGACTCTAGCATTACTAACTCTTCTCTCTCTCCCAATGCTCGCAGTCGGCCTTTTGGATAGTTTTCACCACGTTCGACATGCTTACCGACCTCTGCATCATGCTCGTGCCCACGGCAATGGTCTGGATGGTGAACATACCGAAAAAGGATAAAGTCACGGTGATGGGGTGCTTTGCGCCCCGCTTACTGTCAGTTTATCCTTCATCTTCATGTTTATCTTCTTCTTTTGAGTCACCGTTTGCTTAATTGACTCGTTGCTAATGTGAACTCGATGGGGGAGAAACACAACAGCGTGATGGTAGCAGCTGCCTCCAGACTAGCTTATCTCCTTCCCGCCATTGGTTCCGGCAGTCCTGCTACTGGTAAATCTTCCAATGGGCTCTGGGTCTCGGTGATATGCACCCAGCTACAGGTCTGCCTTTCCATCTCGTCCGCTTGCGTCCCAAGCGTAAAGCCCTTGTTCCAGGCTATCGAGGTAACGTAACCGCCATTCACTCATGAAAAGAAAACACATACACCTGGCTGGGGGGATACGAAAAAGAAAGTTCAGGGACGATAACATACAGCTAACATATTTCTTGCTATTTCCAGGCAGGAGTTTGGCAGGCGGATGACCTGCGCCGAAGGGGTCTCTCCCTAGAAGACTTGCACAGCAGGGGGTACCTCAAGTCGGCAGCTGCGGCGTCGGAATCTTCTGACCTGGTTATGACGGGGAACAACTATGGTAGGTCTTTGGAGTTGCATTCCATCGTCACGGGTGGGTCGTCGTCACAGGCTCGGTCGACGGCACAAATGCAATACAGGGGATTTTGGGGTTCGTGACATGGCTTTGAGAGCCAGATACGCGGGTAGAGGTGAGGTGTTGGTCTAAGTGTGTATACTTGAATTTGAGCATGTATCTAGCTATTCTGAATGGTATTTACGGCACCTACCTGACAGGAAGTTAGGTAGGTAGCTGGTTACAATTTACCTTTGAAATTAGGTTCAGTAGCACCCGGTATAGAGAGTATATTGAGAAGTCTTGGATTTTTCGAGGTTTTTCTTTTGCGCAGGAACCTGGCAGTACTTCTTACGTACCGTAGTATATTGATGGAAATGGCAGGGGTGAGGAGACGTGGACGATGGGCAGAGATCAATCATCATGATGTTCTAGGCACCTGCGATGCGATCACAACACGACCTAAACGAGAAATCGTTAACAGCCGATCAGAGGCAGGCACATGTACTATGCGGCACCCGAATACGACGGCTGGTGCTCAGTTGAACAACAGCCGATCAAGTGCAAGCACAGATTATTCTAGAAGGTGCTTCTCTGCATGCAGGATGCAGGCGTTTTGGACTTTAGAGGCCTAGGTAAACCTCTAACGTCACATTTAGAAAGCGGAACAATGATTGAGGTGGCTAAGTTCCAGCTTGTAAGTTGCTTTACTGTCCAATAAGAATACTTGTAGTAGTAGCACAGTCTGCACAGAGAACGGCCAGGAAGAGAAGAACAATAAAAAGGGGCCCTTCAAGGCTCGGTAAGGGGCAAACCAACACAACCATTTCCAGCCTCACGCCGGCCTTATCTTGTTCAAACTTCATCTATGCAGGATAACGTTGTTACATTTGATGCGCGGGCCCTTGGCTAGGGTTGCAGTGACAACGACGACGGAAAGTAATGTGCAATGAGCAGGCAGCTTGAGATCAGATTGAGAATTAAAGGTCATGTAAAGTTAATTGCCGCTGCCCGCTCCGGTCGCCTTGTTTTTGTCAGGCTGTTGGTCGCGCACTACCTGTCGTGATACCCCAAGATGATAATATAAATTGGGTATGAGCTCAAGTGCGGCTTAATACAAGCCCGAGGGTAATGTACTATCTCGGTGAGTTGAGGCTATCGCTACCATGGTTAATATATCCGTTTCATACAGCTGGCAGGCGTGGTAAACAATGCATCTGCCGCTAACGTTATCCATAATTCGAAACGGCATGTCTCATCAACTTCATATGTCCCGCTCTTCCAGTCTTGGAAGGTGGGATATGATGATGCTATTGGGTCTATGGATATATCAGACCTGTGCTGCGCCACATTGCTATATTGACCTTGTTTCTTCTCCCTTTCACACTGGGCACTTCACCTACCTGTCTTCTCTTTCTCGATTGAAAGAAAAAAAGTTCCTCCATTAATCATCGGGCCGATACCTGTGCACAACAATCAACCCAAGTTCAACCTGAGCTTGAATTTGATGTGTGAAACTGTGAACGGAAAACATTGGAGTTATCAGAAACGAAATGCCACCACCTAGCACCGACTACCTGCCGATAGGTCGAGTACCCTACAAAACTATATCTAACGTGACTCCAGCAACAAACAAACTACCAGGCCAAAAAAAAAAAAAAAAACTAAAAGGGCATATACGGATGTCAACTATTGGCCAGCTACAGATCAATGAGATGATGACATGCACTGCATCATTCCAACACTAGCTCTATCGGTCTTCATCGTCCAGCCCCATGTCGCCAGGTAGCGCAGATGACAACTTATCACACATGCCTATTGGTGCCTCTATCTGCTCATGTTGGCGTTTAAACATCCTGATACCTGTTTTCCAAACCCGCGAACCTCTTGGTCAGAATATCTGCTCTGGCACCTTCAAAGAGTTTTGAAAAACTTACCCAAACGGACAGAGACCACGGTGGCTAGGACAGTATTAGCTCGGTGTCCAGACCGGAAACTGAAACATCGAAAGGGACTTACAGGGCCTCGATCTCGTGCGCAATGCAAGCTTCCAGCTCGGGATTGCTATTGCCAGAGCAAAAAAAGGAAAAGTATTAGTTTTGACACGTCCTCTAAAAGTCGAATGTATAAAGGGTAAATAATCTCATTGCTCATACGCGTTCTCTTTTCCGCTTTTGTCATGGTGATGGACGATTGTGTCACGAGGAGTGACTCCTATGGGGGCACTCATGGTCAAGATGCTCAGCGTAGCTAGAAGAACGAGCTTGAGAAGACGAGAATGCATGGCTAGATGGTTGGGGTGGAGTTATCGTCTTGGTGTTCAAGTTGTGAGTGAAAGAGCTATTGGTGATAGGTTTGACCGGAGCAGGTAAAAGAAAAGAAAAATATTTCCAGGGATGAGGACATATAATAAATATGGGAGTTTCTCTAGTGTAGCTGTGGATGGGTCAGTCTATGAAGATAGTCCGCCTCGCACTTGTAAATGTAAATGGCATCACGCTTCAGGCAATAGAGAACATAGAGCGGACAGATAACGAGACATTATTGGTTATACAAGTAAATGAGTGTCACCCATATTGAATTCAACTAATGGTACTTGGCCCGGTGTGCAGCAGCATCCCGAGCATACAGGTTGACATGATCATTGACTATGGGACGTCCTTTGCAGACCAGACAGGCACCAGCTAGGTGTAATGTACCTAAGTATCAGGTAAACCGCCCCTGTCATCACATATATTGCAGGCAGACGGACGCAATACTACCACCTCCCCCAGTGCCACCAACGACAACCGCTATCACGCAACAGTAATCTAAGCAGACACAGTGGCTGATGACGACACGCCGCGCAGACTATCCTCCCCCCCCCGAAAGTCCCTGCCTGCGGGCCGCCACATGAGAAATACACGCAGATCTTCGGCTGCCCACTCCTTCCACTCCTCGCCTGCATCGTCCACCTTGACTTCCGGGTCCAGCCCGGCCACATTTCCGTAGCCCATCTTCTCGTAGAAGGGCACAGCGAACGGCACGGACTCGACGCACGTCTCGATACCCAATTCGTCGGCCATTTGGACGCCCCATTCGGTGAGCATCTTGCCCGCGCCTCGGCCACGGTGGGTGGGGAGCACTACGAGTTGTTCGAGCTCTGTAATTATATGTTACTTGTTAAAACTTTCTTTCTGTTTTACCTTTTACCTTTTGGGTGTGGGCCGGCTTACCAATATGCGGCCTCGTCATACGAGCCTTCATGAATCCCTTGAGGCTGGTCAAAAGCTTTCCCGCGAATTCCCTACGCGGCCCCTCGAGATGCCAGTAGGCTACGATGGGCTCTTGGGGTTCGTCTGGATTGTGAGTTTCGGTGCGAACCTCCCACTCGGCCACGCCGATGATCTTGTTGTTGTCGTCAGTGTCGACGGCCTTGATCCAGTGGACATGTGATTGGTTCTTCTTCCACGACTGGACGAGCCGGTATGAGAACTCGTCCATGGCCGCCTCGACGGTGGTGTGGATTGGAATAAACCACTGGCGGAGAGAGTTGTATGGCTCCCCGAACGAGGTGTAGAGCACGCGGGCGATCTCGGCAAAGTCGCCTTCGTCCTTTACGGGCTCGAGCTGGAGTGGCATGATGGAGGATTGGCTGCGAGGAGAGTGAGAGATGATGTGTGCTTGGCGATTGTAATCTTGGGTCACAGTTGGTGTTGAATCACATTTCTTGGCCACATGAACTCAAGGTCAACTTTATAGACCGATGCTCCTGTGTTCTGTTCAGTTCAATCACAAACCAGAAATCCATGCTGCTGTAGACCGTGGTGGTAACAACGGCAGCTTGTCAGCAGGAACCGTAACAAAGTAGAACTTGTTCAAAAGGGTGTTGGCCATGCAATGCTACCGTCGTCGTGAAATGCTATCCGTTCCGTGTCTTTCAGACAACAGCAGTCTGAGTTCCCGGTCCTGCATATGCCTTGTGGTTCCCAGGTACATGAGGAAACGTATGAATCACGGCGACATGTAGGCACATCACAGCAACAAGACAGCTCGAATATCGGTTGTGGTGGTGAATAGATTGCCATCTGTTTATCCGGGCGAATGTTGGTTCGAGAAAAGTCCATGTACAGTAAATGCAGTCACAGTATTTTCATTTTAGCCATGACACACTGCATATAACGGTCTGTAGGGCTGAGGCACCCTTCACCAGTACCGTGACCAGCTGTACGCTCTGTCATTGATGGGCCGGCCGGGAATAAGGAAAGTTCCAGTAACGGCTCGAGCAAAAGTCATTGTTGGGCTTCCAAATTCTTCCCCCAATGGCAAGGCAGAATTAACTTCAATTTCCTGTTATCGGCAGATAGGCTTTGCGGGTTATGCCTCTCACTGTGTCATAAGTCCCTTCCATATGAAGCTGAGTCGAACGATTAGAACGTTGATCTCACAACTTGAAGGCCTCGGAGGGCACGGGAATTCTCTCATAGTCTAGTGTCCGTCAATGCCTCTTTTGTCAACCTAGTTTCCATTGCTTCCCTCCTTTGCCAATTTCGCAGCGTTTAAGACAAATGTCCACTTACATATCTTCCAACTAATAGAAATGTCGTATGAACCGTTACAGCTTCCTTCCATCAGCATGGACGACGAACAAGTAGTGGAAGAAAAGTATGAAGACGAGCATGCGGTCCTCCTTGATTGTCAGGAACACCAACAACCATCTTCTCAGTCCTTGTCCTGGATTCAGTGGAAGCATGTCCGAGATCTTGTCTTGATCTTGTTGATGCTGTCGAATCTTGTTATGCTCTGGCGAGACAAGCATCATATACATGATCTGCTCAATGCTAGTTCCAAAGACAGCTGTGAGACATCGGGCACTTACTGTAGGATTCCCTTCACTTTCTTCTCGTTCGATCGCAACCGTTTAACTAACAACGTGCCTTCCACGGCTATCTAGTAGGACCAACCAGAAAAGTGCTGCGCCCATTCCATTGGACGACGGAATTCTCGGGCGAGAACATGACCGAGACCAGTCTGCTATGGTCTGGTCTTTTTCCAAGTAATACTTTCCCCAAGTCATCATTTTCACAACGCCAGCAGTTTCCAGGAAGAGCTGACAAAATACATCTACCTATCGAACAGTCGGAGACGGACTAGTCACCCTCGAAGACACATGGTCCCAGTCCCAGCTCCTCCCCCCGAGCGTGAAGCGTTACAAGAACTCAACACAGAGCATCTACCTCGTAGCGGGCTACCATCAGCTACACTGCTTGGTAAGTTGATTAGTCGGTAGCTTACCCAGCGGCCCAGCCCCATTCTTTGCAGAACGGACCATCAAAATTCTGATTTCATACTCACTCTCAAGACCATCCTCCGTTCCGTGATCCACCACCTGAACGAAGGTCTCCCCCTCAGCGTGCCCCTCGCCCATGCAACCCACTGTCTGGACAGCCTCCGGCAGTCGACCATGTGCCACGCCGATGCCACACTGCTCTACACCGAGGACACGCACACGTACGGGGACGGGCAGAGCCGGGTGTGCAATGATTGGGCGGCGCTCCAGCGGTGGACCGAGGAGCATAGGATTGGCGTGCCGAGGCTTGAGGGCTAAGATTGAGGCTGGATAACCTGTAGATGCCTTGACTGGCTTGAATAAATACCATAACTAGCGCGAATAAGTACCTAAATTGAAGGCCGAGGCAGTGGTTTTAGCCAGGGAGACGGTAGTTCTAGCGGTCGCGCGTTTCTTCGGTTGGATATTAGACCCAGAGTCCGTGGAAGTAACATGACTGCATGTGAAGATAGGATTCTGACGCTTCACATGTTGACAGCTGAACGCTGCACGGTAAATGTAAATGTAAAAGCCTGAAAACAAGACAAATATAGGCCGGTGATCAAAGGACATGACGGGTGCCTGCAGTCCTAAGTTGTGTAATCCACGATGAAGAGAACAAACATAACGGAAAGTCATGGACGCCAAGGTCCCAAAACAAGAAATGAAGAGAAGAGCATAAAGACGTCGGGTATGAAGATAATAATACAATATACTAAATGAGATATCTACAGGTATCTAATACCCAGAAACTCTTCAGACCTTCCTCAAATCTTGGACTAGGAAATAACATCATCCTCATCATCTTCCTCCTCCTCCCCACTCGCAGGAAACTCCCACGTCAAGGTAAGCGACAAATCCTCCATCATATGAATGATGGCCTTCATATCCTTATACGAAACAGCAGGCTTTGGTCTGTTCAGCTCCTCCACACCAATGACCTCTTCCCCGTCCTCCGTGAACACCTTGCCAGAGCTTTTTTCAGCCCCAGCGGAATCTTTCTCATCCTCGCTACGATGGTCAACCCACATTTCTGAGTCTCGCAGCCAGAGAACCATCTCCATTCCGCCCCATTCGATCCGTTCGGCCACCGCATTAAAGTCATCGATCGCCCGGGGAAGTGCCGAGGGTTCGTCAACACTCAACGAAAGCCGGGGATCTTTGTGCCAGCGCAGTCTGGCAGAGCGCAGGACCAGAAATAGCGCCGCAAACACGGCGAACGAGATTTTCCTCAGCCAGCTGACGGAGGAAGCCGAATTGGCGGGCACCCCGACAAATTGATTGCCAGGCAGTTTGCCGAGCAAAAATCCTCGGAGGCCGAAAAGAAAGGACAGGGGCCCGAGAGAAGCGCCGCCGCCGGTGCCGGGGTCGGTGGACAGAGCGGAGATGGTTGCCTGGAGGGCGGGCGGTGGGTGGAGGATGGCCGGGGTGGCTGGGTTCTCGAGAAAGGCCTTTGCCGCGGTGAAGATTGTCGCGACGAGGGGCTCGACGTCTTTCTTTTTCATCTGGGTGGCGTTCTGGACGCCTAGAGCTGCGGCGATGGCGCAGGGGATTTATATATCGCCTATTTGTATGCGCATGATGCCGCCGGGGAAAGGGTAGAGCATTCCCGCACCGTGACGGGGGAGGAGTTTCTTGAGGAGAACGGTTTGCTCCCTTGGGGGGCGCAAGAAGCGGCCGGTAACTGCATGGCGACGATGATGGCTTTTCTTGAGCGAGGAAGATTCAACCCGACCCATTTTGACGATGGTACTTTCGGTCAAAGGTAAGAAGAATCACTGAGAGTGTGGAAGAATCCTAAGTGTTTGTTAGCCACTGCCAGAAAACCTGGGAATATGCCCAAGGCCCGGTCGGAACTCACCATTTGCTGCTCCGAGAAGGTTGGGGAAGAAGAGAAGAGGAAGAGGAATTGAGCGAGGGGAAGGGAAATATTTATACCCAGTTTCAGCGCGACCGAGGGCAGCGAAGTCGGGGATGAACACGCGTCCTTGATCTGATGTTATCATGTTTTAGACGGTCATGGGGGTCTCAATTCAATTTTCTTTTTCTCGATCTGATTTCTAGGTAGATATTGGCAGACTGTGACTGGTTGTTATTGTCGCCGTCTGAATCCACAATCGGAACCAGTTCGTACTATTGTCGTTATCTGAATTCTCATTTAACTATTGTCATTTTTATCTGACACTTCCTCAAGTTAGGTTACGTCAAGTTAAACCAAGTCTATTCTGTCACCCTTCAGAGTCAGAGGGTCAAAGACGGTGTGAATACTTGAGTCAATACCGACTATCCTGTATCAACATACCATAGGCACAGCCCTGGAATTAGTTGTGAGTGGACCTTGCCAATATCTGCGAGGGACCATCCCAAACTTGTCCTACTTCTTATATCATCTTTGAGAGAGGCGTCGAGATAGTAGTTTCATGGAACCTTATACAAGGTCGGGCCTGGTTCTTGGAATGCTACTTTTTGTACTTGATCTGTGCATTTATTGGGATGAACTGCGTCTGCTGGTGATAACTCGTCACAGTCGTCTGTTGTATTTGTCGTATCGTCAGAGTGGGCAGACTAAGATAATGGCGGGCCTCAAGGGTCCTGGCCATAATTCGTTGGTCTGGGGGAGGTTTTCGGGTTGTCTCACGGCGTGCCAGTCGTTCCAAATCCAACAGCCTTCGAGGTGATGGCTGAGCGCATCTAACTCGTGCCCCGGTTACCATAGTAGTTCGTTCTCCTTTTTGCCATGATGGGATTTCCGGCCTTTCCAGCATCGCCCCAATCTCGTTCCGCAAAGGAGGAGTCTCAGCGAGCAATTTATTCGTTTGCGTTGATGTGTTCATAAAGAAGACAGTGCAAACACTGATGAATGTTCTTATACAGCTTGTTCTTGGTTGATAATCTAGAAGCTTCTGTCCTAAAAAACCCTCACTCTCAGGAAAACTTCGCAAGACTTTGAGCTACCGCCGATCCTCTTTATCTGATAATTCCGGTATTCGATCAAAGTACGTACTGATATGGTCTTGATCAAGCAAGCAAGAAGAATATAAACAACTATCGAGATAAATCAAGGGTAAGAAATATCTTATGAGAATATTGGACTTATTTTGATTGTTTTAGGATTGAAAGTTTGAAACCGATCAAGGGGTTATGCGTCAGGCTGAAAGTTGTTCTCCGCAGAGTTTTGAACATTGTTCACCAAATGCAATTAACATGGCAGTCTTGCAGCTGCAATGGTCAAAGCCTCAAAGGCCATTGAATTTCTCATAAACGGTAACAGTCTTGTTGACAATCTCTGTCTGGCCGTCGTGATTTGTTTCATCTCAGCCCTGCTACTTCCCAAAGCGGCAGACACGAGCGGCGGCAATCTCAGCCCCGAGCAAAAACCGCACGCCAGGCAAGACTCCAACTGCCAATTAAGCAGCACACAATTTTCAATCTCAAATCATCCCGCTTGCCATAAAGGCAGGCCTACCAGTCCATGTTTCCAACAATTGGCGCTTGGTCTTGTAGCCGAGCTGTCAACCACTGAGCTGCTGTTCGGGTCATCGGGGGTTCGATCCAGGTCAAGGCCCATCACCACAAGTTCTAGTAACAACCCTGCTGCAAGAATCCCGATGGGCCAATTCCCATTCGAATTCAATTCGCCCCGTGGTAATTGCTCCTTGACTAGGATAAGAGGGATCTGGGGGAAGTGGGCTTCAGAGGGAAAGAGGGTTCGGGGGTGAGTTGTATAGTTCATTTCTTTTTTTTTTAAAAAAATTTCTTTTTTATCATTTAAATTAATTCAAAACTCTGCGTGGTGATTGCTCCGTATTGCTTTGCTGCCAGGTTGCTTCCATACCTTTAGTCTTATTACTTCCAGCTCAACAATGGTAAGCCGGTGTCATGTTTCGCACGTCTTCCAGTTTCAATCTCATGATTTGGGCGCGGGGTGCCCTAGCTCTTTGGCCATGCCTTTCTTTCCTGCCAAGATAAGATCTCTTTCTCTTTTAAATCACAATCTCAGGCACTCCGTAACTTGCAGCAATCGCAGACATACTCACCTCGCCTGCTTCGTGTCGTTCACAGTCCCGCAGCCGCCGTATCCTTTTTTCGGTCTTCGGTTTCCTGTCGCCCCTGCCGTTGAAGCGATGGCGTCGAGCTCGGCCGTTCCGGTGACGTTGACGTCCGTGTTGTTGGCTTTGGCCGTAATTCTCGTTGGCGCCCGAATGTACACGAGGGGCCTAGTCACCCGCTCCTTCGGGCCCGAGGACCCGTTGATGGTGGTTTCGCTTGTAAGTGAACTATTTCTAGGACTTATTGACCTTCTCATAAAGAGAATGAGTCTGCTCTTGGTTCTGAGATCTAGCCCTATTCATTCCTCGTCGCTAGTTCTCTTCAGCTTGAGGATAAAATGTACTAAATGATTATGTCATAGTTAGGAACACTCGCCCATCAAGTGGGTTTCGTTTTTCGTAAGTCTAGCATTTGCAAGTTCTTCGAGAGAGGATGGCGATCGATCGGATGGTCTTCTGTCCCCGGCTGCGCGAGACGCCATGGGCTCGCAACAAATGATGGTTCTGAGAAGAGGGCTTGCGGATAGAACTCTCTTTTTTTTTCTTTTCTTTCTCCTGTCCTTCATTTTCATTTTAACCCATCTGCTTTTCGGGCCGTCAAACCAATGGCACCTATTTAGGCTGCTTTCAATCCTTAAGGCATCTTTCTATGTTCTTTACTAACTTTTCCTTCCTCCTCAGAAATTCGGCAAGGACTAGGCGATGTATCCAAGGTCGACGCCGCGGATACTGATAGCGATCTGCCAAAGTGGCTTTTCGCCGCTCTCTTGGCTTACCAGGGCACTCGTGTGTTCCTTTGCCTCTCCATCGCCTACCAGTACCGCGGAACTCTTGTGCTGCCATCTACGGGGACCTTTAACCTCTTCCTTGCAGGATGGCTTGGTGTTTCTGGACTATTGGGCGTTGGCCTCGTCTTTCTCCACTGTACGCCGGTACAAGAGTTCTGGATGTATGACCAAAAGATCACAAGGGGCTGCGAGAACTATTTGATCTTTAGCTTCCTCTTGGCCATCCTTAACATGGCTAATGATCTTGCGCTATGGGCCTTTCCTTTGGCCTCGGTCTTTCGGCTACGAATGCCACTTAACAGTGGTCTTAGTGTTTACGGTGTGTTGGCTTTGGGTTTCGGGTAAGTTAGCCTTGGAATCATACTTATCCCGGTGCCGGGACCATGCTAATATATAGTTTCAAAGTGTTGTTGTCTGTTCCACTTTACGTCTTAGCGCCGCTGCCCATATTGTCTCGCCATCAGCCATTGACCTTGGTTAGTAAAAACTCATCACATTCTAAAACCAACATGTGCCTGACTTCAGTTGCCTCAGAATCATCACATGCAGTTCTTTTCGCCGTTGCTGGATCCTTAGAGCTCTCTCTAGCCATCATTTCCGCATGCCTCGTGACGATTGAACCACTCTGGACAGTAATGATCCAACAGCGCCGCAGCACGCCAACTGAAGCTCGCGGGCTGAACAGTTCTCTCTCCGGGTATCGCCATCAAGCCCAAGGTTCGCAGAGTGGCCAATCAATTCTGCTGGATGAGCTCACCACGCAGAGGATAACCTCAAGATCAGTGTCCGGGAACGACTCGAACGAGCCGGTTTCACCATCAAAGCAACCGTCTCCAATCACCAGCCTCCCCCGGACAGACTCGCCAATTCCCCGGCCCTTTACCTCACACACAATGAACTACTCCCGCCCTGTCCCCGGTCCCTCCTCATCTCTCCATTACGACCAGGGTGAATCTGCCGCGGGACCTTCAGATTCAACATTTGTCGACATACCCCTGGACACACCACCTGAAAGACCAGCAACTCCAGCCGAGAATGTTGCCCCTGGCATAGTCGTTACCAGAACGTTGGATATCGTTTATCGGAGTCATGCTGAGCTTGGGCGCGTGAACGACGAGGCTTTGGCTTTCGGGACGAGCACGACTTGCAGTTCCGAAGGACCTGCTTCATGGCAGGGGCAACGCGGCAATTATATCCACCATTTTGCATTTTCCCGGAAATAATAGTTCGAGAGATATGCCACTTGGGTCTATGGAAGCATTGTTGCACTAGTGAGCAAGGAATGGGAGAGAGGGCGTTTGATTTGGGCCTATGGTGATATTCGTTTGTGGGATGACCTCCACTAGTACCGTAGATACGATACCCCTGGGATCTGCATTGAACTTTGGTAGAACGGTGGCTAATACACGTTTTTTGTGGCTTGATTCACTTGTTGTATACGCTTGAATGTTGTTTTACTACGTAGAAGACAATGATAAAGAGATTTAGTTGAGGGCCTATAGCCCTTTCTACTGAAGAAATATGTTTGCTCGCTATTTCCAGAGTCTTGCCGATGTCCGCCGGACGGGGTTGGGGTTGTAGTAGGCTCTTGACCGACCTGTGCTGCAAGCGCCTCCGCTTCCTCCTTTTCTTTCTCCTTCTTCTCCTCCACCTCCTCCTCCTTCTTCTTCTTTTCCTCTTCTTCCTCCTTCTTCTTAGCGGCCTCCTACCTCTCTGCCCGCTTCTTCTCCTTTCTCTTTTCTCTCGTGGCCTTGGCCTGGCCCTTTTTGGTGACTTTCTAGTTGTGGCCAGCCGGGCTTGTATTATTGTTTCCGAAAGTTTCCCGGGCAAACGCCCTGGCGACGGCGGCGGGCGCGCTGGGAGTCATGGTTCCTCCCATGAGGGTGAAGGCAGGGGGGACGGGGCCGGGGCCGTACGTCGGTTGTTGTTTGGCATTTTTGCTTGTTGCTTGGGAGCCGAGGGCGATGGAAAAAGGTTTTTAGTTGTTCTGGGGCCGGGGGCCGGTAATGTGTTTTTTGTTCGCGTTGTTGGTAAAACTGGTAGAAAGAACACGTTACACGTGGCCCCATTCGCATATAACTAGGCCGAATGAATTACATACTTGTGTATTGTTTCTCGCCCTCGTTAGTTGCCTGGGGCCGAAGCCGTAGCTACCATGTCACAGATCCGGCTCGGGATCAGTACTAACGAGGAAGTCGAGGCAGTAGATCGATTCCGGGCAGAGGAAGGGGGTCCTTGTTAACTTGAACTAACCACTCAAGTAAATAGCGAAGTAGCTGATCGAACAGGCACGAAGTGGCCGACTGGCAAGCAGGCACGGCCGCCGAAGAAGAAGAGCCAGTAAGGGGGAAGGAACTTTCAGGCGAATTCCAACCCCCTAGGGACTCTTCCAGAACAAGGATCCTCAAAGCAGTCATTCTTTACTTGAACCACGTGTCACGGTGAATACGATATGCCAAAGTGAAAAGAACAGATATTTGCTAACGTGAACTGATACATCATATCCGTCCTGTCCCAGTCCCAAACCGGAACTAACGAAATAATTATGCAGTTGGTGGACTTGGTTACTTATTGGGTCTAGCCAAGACAAAGTACCGACATGAGCTCCAGGCAGGCCACAGCACCTCGACTAAAAATGTAACCACTCGCACCGCAGGTGTTGGTGTCTGCCTATTTTTGTATGTTGTCAGTTTCTCCTCTTAAAGGCCTGACTGTTTCCCCCGGCGCAAATTCTGGTTGCATATCCTTTCCTCTCAACAATAGTATTTCTCGCTTGTGCGTCATATACACAAACAAGGACATATACCAATTACTACTTACTACAACCACAATCATATCAAGACATTATTCACCTACAATGGCAGACTCCAATCAGCACGCCAACACAGGTCAACATGACACTATCCAGCCAGCCCCTCAAGACTTCAATGAAGAGCGCTTTCTCAAACATCTCACCAAAGTCCAAGAAGAATTCCGCAAGGAATACCCCAATCTTCCCGCATCAGACTCCGATCTGAAGGTTGAAACACAATGGTGGAGGGCAATTGGCGACTTCTCCGCCGTAATGAACAATGTTCGTATATGAAACCTATTCAATGCTTCGACTCCTACCTCTTAGGATTACAAGAATTTCGTCATGAAAGGAGAAGCTAACACCAATCCATCAAATAGGGGTCCGTCCCCAAAGAGATCAACGAAGCGTTACAAGCCGCGAGCAAGGCCTTCAAGGAAGAAAACTACTCCCGCGAGGCTTTTGAGAAGTTTGCTGTTGAGGCAAAAACCTTGCTAGCAGATCATCATGAGGCGCTGCGAGTCATGGAAGAGACGATCCTCAAGAACCCCGACGTGTGGGAGAAGATGCGCGAATATTCGCTTAGTAAACCAGAGAAGCCTGAGAAGGATTAAAGCTTGCAGTGCAGTCTATGGGGTCGAAATTGTTAGAGATTTCTTTTGTTCGTTTATCAGTATCTGGGTTGTTACCTACCCAAGGCCAAATATGGTCTCCACTCGTTCCGTCGTTTGCACCTTCATGGCACTAGACCAAGTCGGTCTGCTGGAGGGTGCGCCCTCTTATGCCCTGCTTTGGTACTTACAACAAAAGTACCAGTAGTTATATGGCCATTGGCAGCTGGATGCGAAGGCGAGAATGTTTCTCTGACACCCACATTTGCACATCTTGCAGTCCCCAAACGAAGCAGCCTTGTCGGAAAGCAGTCAAGGTTGTGGAACTAATGAGAATATATTCTGTGCTCGTTTGGCTACTGCGATATTATATCAAATGGACGTTCTTCGCTTTCATTGAGTTGCTCTGCCCTTGTATGGATTGCGTGGTCGTCGTGGTCGTCTCAGTGTAGAGTTAAGGTCGTTGGTGTGGTGGCGAGGATATGCGAAAGCCTCAGCAGGGCTTGGGGTATATGGTCCAGCAGAGGGCACTATACCGTTTTCGTACAAGTTCTATTGACTGTGACAAAAGTCCGACAACTTGCATAGTGCACTTATTCGACAAAAGTCCAGGTTGCTTGGATTGGCCAGACTGGCTAAGTCACCCAGTAGCAGCTCCTCACGCTATCATGATGTCCCCGCGCCAGGGCTAATTTTCAAGCCACAGCACCACATAAGATAACGGACGGAATCCGTTCCGCTAAATGCGACAGCGGTTCATGCACTTGTACCAGGTATATAAGACTCATGAGTGATACCCCGGGGAAGATGATCGTCATGAAATATTGCCGGTCTGGGTCGCGTAAACTTACCAAGCACAAGGCTTTCGATCTTCTAAGCCCCCTACGGATACTGCTTCGCAAATCGTTCCCTTGCCATCATCATGTCCATCCCTGTTCGCCCAATCCACATCGCTCTCGGATTGGTACCATTTCTCAAAACAGCCCAGGCCTTCTCGTATGGAGTCTGCAAAAAGGCATTCGACGACTTGATTGCACAAAACAAGACAACTATCAATGGAGAATCAATCTACTTCCAGCTTCCGAACCGAAGCGACAACGGCTCCGTAACATACGATGCTTGCAAAGCAGTCTGCGAGGCGGGGGACAACGGCATCGTCAGTGACTGTGGCCCGCGGCTATCGTCATGGGTCCTGCCAGTAGTGATTCTTGCAGGCAGCGTACAACAACCCCCTCTTGCCTTTCGCCAGCGGGTATGCGCTAACTTGCGCATGGCTGGAGATCCGATCCACTCGCTCTTGTGGATGATCCAGGAGCTGCGACTGTACCAACATTGTCTGGACGAAGGGACTAAAACTGCGGCAATGCTAGAGCACCGTCTCTACTTGATCGACATCAGCAAAGACGGGTCAGTGATCACTACGAGGGCTGTAAGATCCGGTCAAGAGAAGTCCCCACATCTCGCCGCAAACTTTGCGCGGATCTTCCATGCTTTTTCAAAGACAAAACCGGGTCGTGACCCCAGCGATATAAGCCAGTATTTTCAAAAGGCGATCTCAAGGATGGCAAAGCTGAAGGGGAAGCCTTCGAAGAGAACTCGAGTGTTGGTCGGGTTTCGCAACCAAGTCAATCGATCGGGTCGGGCAATTATTAAAGAAAAGAATATATCAACGCCGCTCTTCGCGGTTGTCTGGTTTATTGTTCCTCTTGTCGTTGCCATTGTGCCCGAGGTTTCGCCTCCAGCATCGGGTGGTATGATTGCATCGATCCTGATCTTGTCTCCATTGTTGTCGATGGTGTTTCTCAGCAACGCGATTGGGGAGTATTCGAACCTAGACTCCCTTGAGCGAGAGCTGAAAGATGTTAGAACGAGTATCCCAAAACAGATACGGCAGAAATTCAAGAATCCGCTGTCGGTGACTGTCAGCAAGACGAGCACCACCACCCACCAGTATATGCGCCGGCCTGCGAAAAGGCGACCGGCTCGAACAACCGGCGAGCATGGAGTGCTGGGATGGACAAAGCTACATTGGCTTGACGTGATCCTTCCGTTGGTTTTATTCTCTCTCGCGGTCGCCTCAGCTGGTGGTGCCATTGGGACAGCGCCAACGTTCTTCCATGAACGACATATTGTTCTGCTCATTGTCTTCTTCGCTTGGGTAGGGAGCTGGGGAATCACATACTGGGGAAGCGTCAAAGACGGGGCCGAGCGTCTAGTTGCTGCCGTTCACTGCATTGTCGCTATTTCAGTCCCAGTCCTTCTGGCGGGCATGACCTGTGGAGTCGGAGGAAATTGCAGGACATGGACGGGCTACTTCTGGTACGGGGCCGAAAAAGCGAGGATGCCGCTGGATCTTGGAATCGTTTTTCTGAGGAATGTTTGGCTTGTGTATCCGACGCTAGCGTCAGTGTGTCTAGGTGTGAATCTGGTTGTTTTTGCTGTTCTGAGGTATCTCATATTTCGGGTCCCGTTTCTGATAATTGCTGGTGATGATTCCAAGATCGGAGCCGGTGAGATTGCGTTCGACCGAGGCGGAGAAGTGGAACTGGGCCAACTGGCCGGGTTGTCCGAGCACCGGCAGGAGCCAGGGCGCCACCGGACATCCGACACACCGGCTTAACGGACTCCTGACTCGGAAGGTGCCGGCGGACACAGGGAACTTACATTCCTTCCAATTTCTTTTCATCCTTTGCTCCTACCCCACCACGGAAATTGCCAACTTTATCCCTTCCTCCTCAATTTCTCGCCAACCGATTCACCATGAAGGTCTCTCCCCAGGAATCCCACCACATCTCCGTGCTCGCCGGGCAGGGCGAGCTCACCAAGCTTGCGACCACCGTCAAGGCCCTTGCACAGCGTGAGCTGGTGTCTCCGGCCGATGTTTTGATCTTTTGCAAAGATGACTTCCAACAGACGGCTGCTCACATTGCCGCCAAGTCTGGCCAGACAGGTAGGTTGATCTTCCTTGTCGTCCGTGACGTTCCGTTCGCTTCGAAAGTGACAACGACTAACTCACAAAACCAGCTTCCATAGAAAAGTTGGCCGACCTGCTCTCATCCGACGAGAAGAAGATAATTTACTTTAACATGGCCAACCGGTTCTCGGGCGATCGTCCGGTCCACACCGCCATGCGGCATGGCTACCTCGACGTTTTCAAAGTCCTGGTGCGCCACGGGGCGGATCCCACCATCAAGAACCGTTTCGGCGACAGCGTACTCGACTATATAGGGGACTATGAGCCCGCAGAGGTGCAGGCCGTTGTCGATGCCTACATATCGAGGAATGGCGGGGATTAGCACCCATATCCCCTATTCCCTGTTTCATGTATTTTTTATTCTTACCTCTTGGGATGCTTAGCTGGGTACCATGAATTAACAATCTTCTTGCGCATTGTTTTGTTGAGTTCAGACGAGCAGAACGGACCAATAAGGCCTGTATCACCACATCGACTCAGAGGTGCATGAACACAATCCCCAGCAGGTTTCACGTCGTATTTTCCCCAGTCAAACAGTGTGTCTCGTCGCAAAGTCTCCGCCTCACTCCGCATATCTCCAAGCTTGGCCTCCGTCATGGGCCTCATGGCCGGCCATCCTTTTAATTACAAATGAACACCGCGGCTGCATGGGGTCACCAGACGGCCTAACCGCCTGCACAACGTGTATATACAGACGCGTCGAGTGATTACGGTCTGGGTAGTAGGGAATCGCGTCAGGTGAGCTCGATGGGGTCACCAGGATGAGTATAAAATAGGGCAGAATCCAGGTAAAGGTTCAAGGCAATTTGGCCACGCGAGAACCCTCCCACAGTGTCTCAGGTCCTAAGATGTCTCGGATTCCTCTTTTGGCTTTTTTTCTATGATGACTAGGTCACAGGTCAGTCCAATGTTTATTAATGCTTCACCGTCTAGACCAGAATGAATCTCGCAATTTCCTTGTCATTGCCTACCTCGCCAACTGTTTGTTGCTCACATGCAAGGATAGCTTGCTGCTGATACCAGGTGGTGGCCTGCAGGACTTGATTCCTCTATTCCTTTTTCTTCCACTGTCCAAGTCCCGCTATCCATTAACGCTTCTTGAATGCTTCGGTGACTCAAACGGGCCTCATTGTAACCCGACCTTCTGGTTCAGCATACATATCCAAAAACGGGAACTGGAATCCCGTCTGCGGTCTCCCACCAAGAGATTCATGGGCCTTCCCGGTATCAACCTGAGCGGGGAATTTCCTTGGGCTCACTAGTAACTGACATGCAACATCACACCGCCGAATAACCTTGCTATACCAAAGCATGGACTCTACTCAAAGTAAAACCCGGGGGTACGACCGACTACTTGCACTACTTGCATGCACAAGTAGAAAATATTCACAGCATAACCTTTTTGACCAGTGAGTGGCCGGCCGGACTCTCTTCGGCCTGCTCATATCCCTGGCCGGCACCTATTATACCGGCAGACCGCCTCTTGCGATGACAAAAGCTGCTCGTTCACGTCCAACCACCTTCTTCTTCCGTCCCGGACCGTCCAGCCCGTGCTTGATCATTCACTGTCTGAGATGCAGACAATGACTACTGGGTAGTAGAGACCAGAGGAGGTAGATGTGGCATTGTAACAATCTATCTCGCAGCTTACAGAACTGCAGTGACATGGGAATCGACGTCGTGCCGTGCACAGTGGAGGCCTGCCATTGATCCTCATTATTTATGAACTCACCGTCTGTTTGTCGATTTCTTGCCTTCCCGTTGATTTAAGAACCTCTCCTCTGCCGACGTTTTACTGCACAAAGCTGGACCAGCATATGAGAAGTCACATGGTGGATTCAGACTTCCAGCCATTGAAGGAAGTAAAATACAGCCGTGACTTGAGTATCATACGCTCTTGACCTCGGCGCCCGATGCTAGAGATCTTCTGGTCTTTTTCTCTGTCGCCAATCACAGCTGAACCTTTGGTGACAGCTTCCAAGTTTAGTTGTGGCTCAAGCTCTTTTATACAACTCAGCCTTCTCTCTCGCTCTCAGATCGACTTCACCATCAACAAAACATCTAACCTTGACCCCGACAAAGGCTTCACAATACAAGGAGTTTGAATACTACATCAAGGAAGATGTTCAGAATCACGTTGCTCTCTGCCCTGCTTTCGGTACTGTTGCCATTGACAGTGACCGGCCTGCCCTCTCACGCAGATCCAGCCATTCCCCGAGTGCCCACAAAACGAGACCGGACGCCTTACCAGCTGAAACCTCCTCCCCTCGACACACCATGGACCTCCAAAGTAGGCACCAATCCCTGGCCCGAGCATCCTCGACCGCGTCTCTTCCGCGAGGACTGGTTGTCCCTCAACGGCATATGGGGATTTGAAGCCTTCAATCGCCAAGAAGACGTCCCGGCCAGTCCTCCCCAGGTTGTCGCCTTACCTCAGGAAGTCCTGGTCCCGTCGTGTATCGAGAGCGGCATATCGGGAATCATGCGATTGGACGTCATGCACATGTATTTCGCGCGGAGCTTCAAGATACCATCCAGCTGGAAAAGGAACAATCGTGTGATGCTCATCTTTGAGGCTATTGACTATGAGGCTACGGTGTATGTCAATGGCCAAAAGGTCGGGTTCAATCGCGGCGGATACTTTCGCTTTTCCTTTGATATCACCGAGTTCATCAAGCTTGGAGAGAGCAATGAGTTGTAAGTTTCTTTGCCCTTGTCGAAACTCATATTGAATTATTGATATCGGCTGACAATGGCACAGGCAAGTCTTTGTATTCGACCCAACGGATACCACGGGATATCGCATTCCGAAAGGGAAGCAGACCCTTCGTCCGTCGCATATTTGGTACACGCCATGTTCGGGCATCTGGCAGTCTGTGTGGCTGGAGAGCGTGCCAGAGCACCACATCACCGACCTGGACCTTGTAGCGGACATGAACGGCCAAGGTAAGCTGAGTTTTCCAATCATCCGCCTTATTCTCTGAACAAGCGAACCTAAAATACTAAACATCAACAACTAAAAGTCACCTACCACGTCTACACCTCGACAAACGAATCCACTCCCGTCGGAATCTCAATGTTCGAGGCTAAATCCGATTCCAGCCCTGGGCAAGGGAACATGGTCCTCACGCACAAAGCCGTATCCAACCAGAAAGGCACAGCCAAACTCGCCTCACCAAAACTCTGGACTCCCGACTCGCCAAATCTCTACACCATCAAAATCAAAATGGGCGAAGACGAAGTCACCAGCTACACAGGCTTCCGCACTATTTCGAGCGGCACCGTTAAGGGTGTCAAGCGACCTCTCCTAAACGGCCAATTCGTCTTTCAATTCGGCACGCTTGACCAAGGCTACTGGCCCGATGGGATTCATACACCTCCCACCCTGGAAGCGATGGTTTACGATTTACAATTGTTGAAGAAGATTGGGATGAATATGGTACGGAAACATGTAAGTCCCCCCCTGCCCCAACTGAACACCCTGCCCTTCCCTGAAGCTGATGCAGTATTGTTCGTGGGGAAACAAAGATCAAAATCGAGCCCGACCTATTCTACCAAGCCTGCGATAAACTCGGCCTCCTCGTAATCCAAGACATGCCGGCCATGGACCCAAATGTAGACCTGCCCCCAAGCGCAGAACAGCAAGTCGAATTCGAGCGACAAGTCGACCTGATGGTGTCACAATTCAAGGGCTACACTTCGATCGTGACCTGGGTTATGTACAATGAAGGCTGGGGCCAGATTACGAGCCCGGACTACCCCGAGTTTAGAATTGCCGAGCGAATCAGGCAATTAGACCCTACAAGGCTGGTGAATGCCGTTACGGGGTGGAATGACCATGGGGCTGGGGACTTTCATGTTTGTCTTTCCCAAAGCCCGTTGTTTGCTGTAATGCCTGGTAGGCAGCTAATTAACCTGTGTCATGAAAAGGACAACCACCACTACGCCGACCCCCAATGCGGAACCCCCTGGTCATCGCTGGCCTCGACGCCATATGACCCAAACCGAATCGGCTTTCAAGGAGAGTACGGTGGACTAGGACATGTACCCGCCAAAGATAAGTAAGTCTTTTCCCTGTCCACAGCCATCAATCTTCTCGAATTGTACAAGTCATATTCGTCACAAGAACCTGCTAACAATGCCAACGTAATCCAGCCTATGGCCAATCGAAAAGGCAGTAAACGACATCAACCAAACCTACGAAATAAACATTGACCTCCCATCGTACCATTACCGCTCGCACATCTTGTTCACCTTGCTGAAAGACCAAGTAGCCATGCATTCCTGCAGCGGCGCGGTGTATACCCAGACAACCGATGTAGAAGGGGAGGTCAACGGGCTGATGACGTATGATCGGCGCGTGGTGAGGATCGATATCGACCAGTGGAGGGATGATATCAGGGCGCTGTTTGAGGCTGCCAAGGGGAGGACTTGATTTTACTTTTATCTTCCAGGTTTGCTGCGGTAGTTCGTACGGTGTCGTGCGATATGGTGAATGGAACTAAGCCGTGTAAGGAAGGTATGGAGCCTTGCAGATATGCCTTGATTTGGGTTGTGTTTGTTAGTCTTGACTTCTGAGGGGAATATAGCAGGGTAGCGAGACATAGGCCGTGGCGCATGAACAGATCGGGAATGATTCAGTGATATACGCCTTTAGGAAGGCGCCGACAACGACAGCGTCAATCCAAAACGTAGCGACCGCAAGTATTCTGAACTGCAATCACATTAGGTTGTCCTGCCACCCTACTCTTCATGCCGAAGAGATCTACCAGAATCACCGTCATCCATGGTATCGGTATCCTCAACAACAGCACCAATCTCGACAACCAGCTCCAACAATACCTGGCCCAGAAACTCCACCATCCTCAGCGTGGCTCGCTTATCGTGCTCCGAAGAAGAACCTTTATTCATTCTTTCCTCCGCTACCAGCGCCGCCTCCATAGCCTCGGGACTAGCAGGATCACCATTCTCAGTCATCAAATTCACCTGCACAACAGCTCTCCCCGAGACACCGAGGAAGGGGTCTCCCATGAAGGGGAACAGCCGCCTGTAGCCGTAGAATAAAACATAAAAAGGAACGCTCTCGCGCCTTGATTGTAGACACATGACACCGATGGTTAGGTCGTACGTGTCGGCGTCGCGAAGGCTGTCTGAGGGCTGGGTTCGCTCGCGAGCGGGTATATAGATCATTGTTCCATCGGTATTGACGACGTCGACCCCGTTCGCCCCTGACGGCTCTCGTGTTGTTTTCGTAATCTCATGGCCCAGATTGTCAGGATATAACCGGAGAAGTTTTACCCCACGCTGAAGAAATATTCGGATTGCAGGACTTTCTCGGAGAGGCGGGACCGAGGAGATGGCCGCTAGGGGTTTCTTGAGGACGAGCCGGATGTCTTGGAGCTGGGCCTTGAAGAGGTCAAAGGTTGCATCTACCGCTGCCATTGGAGCGAGGGTTTGTCAGTCGGATAGACTATGTACAGAGGTGATGCAGAACCTACCACCGGCATGAATGGATTTCTCCCTAATGTTTAGCTCTGTCGCCACAGGCCGTACTGTTATCTCTTTTACCAGAACTCTGCTGAATACTGTGTTGTCATGGGACACGCTTTCTAGCAACAGTGCCGGACGAGCGGCTAGGTCATCCTCGTACCGACAGGGGAGAATAGCAAGCCACAGCCTTGACCTGGAGCGACCATTATCAGGGCATAGCAGAAGGTGCAGACTGATGGTCTTGGAGTCCAGGGTCATGCGATTCAAGGTCTGTATCCGTGACGAGCGAGGTAGCCGTATTTGGGAATCTTGGAAAGAAAGGGCAGATGGCGCAAGCAGGCCCGTATCGACGGTATACCATGCCTTCCCCATGTTGAAGTGGTCGAAAGCTAGTAGCGACGGATCGTCAGATTTCCTCAAGATCTCTTCCTGGAGTCTGATGAAAGCCGCTTCCCCTTCGCCGTAGAGCAGTGGCATGTTGACACAAAAGAGCCCGAGCATGCAATAGGCCTGGTCCTCTCTCCTAGTAGTGACGCGCCTCGCCGCCCACGACATCTTCTGCGCATTGCTAAACCTGTCTCTGAGAAACATTGGGAGGGTGTCCTTGCGTGAACAGCCTTGGCAAGTACCGTGGTATAAGCGCATAGGGTGCTGCTTTTCATTAGCTTTCTGGTAAAGGCCACCTAAAGAACAAGGGCCGGCTGCGTCTCGGCACAAGAGAGATGATGGAATTCGTGTGGCGCGCCCAAGCATGTCAAGGAACGCTGAATTGTTCACTTCTCCATCTGGTTCTCTTCGGCCGATTTCTTTCCACTGGCTGTCGAAGAAAATGACCTGGCGCGGTGCGACCAGTTCCTGTAATGTCCAGCCCCGAGTGAACCATCGGCTGCCTTCCACTGTGGCTTTTACTGCGGAATTTGTGTCGTTGACGTCTCCTAGGAAAGCGAAGCAGATGTCAGCTTGGCGGTACCATGCAAACATGGAGTTGATGCTCTCAGACAGCTCGGCGCTGCTGGTCTTGTCAATGCAGCATGTGTCTATCCAGACATGATCAAATCCGAGTTGGCGAGCTTGAGTGCAGCTTTTTTTGACCTTGTAGGCACCCAGCTTGTGGTCGGGAAATGGCGTTTTTTTATCTTGAATGTCCGCAAACAGAACTTCTTCCTGTTCCCAGGTGTGCGAGAGGATAGCGTACGGAGGCGGCTGTGTTCCAAAGAAGGACTCCAGCTTGAGAGTGCGCGCATTGAGGAGTCTCATACCGCTGTCAATATCAGAAACGGGTAGAGGGGAGACCGGGGCTGCTGAAGCTCGTGATTTCGAGTTGATCGGGATTGTATTGCGGGGTTTTCCTTCCCACTGAACCACACGATGGATTACCTCAGTTCTGCCACTCCTCATTGGTGGTTCTCATGTGGGGTCATCAGCAGCCAGTTTCTTGGTCAACTTTGTGAACGCAAAGACATTAGAGAGGGACTTGCCTCATCTTTTAATTATCCCTAGTTTTCTCAGTTCACGGTTCCTGTTTCAACTATGTCTATTCCATCTCGAGATGTGAGTCCCAGACTCTAGAATGCCTCACACTACTGCTAAAGTCCTCACTGGTTATCCTTTTCAGGCCTCTAGTCTTTGTGGCGCTAAAACCGGGCGTCCAGAGTCATTCGTCGTTAACAAACGATAGCAATGTTCAGCTCGTCAAGACGAACCAGAAACAGCAAGCCAAGTTTTGAGTCATCACGTGGTTCACGACACAGCCACTCACTCCGGACTTCAGCTTGACCCCGCTACTTTACCTCACGCTTGGCAGGTCCGGTCCATGTTACTTTTTCTATAAACACAAGCAATCCATCAAGAAGACAAGAAGACGTTTCGGAAAGCGCAACATTTACTTACCCTTGTCCAAGGATGGAGCGCGTGGCAATCAATAGACTGGGTTTCACTCTCCTTGCGGAGCCTAAGGTTGAGGCGCCAACAGCCAAGTAAGACACAGATCACTTTTGAGTTGGCCTCTCAAGCTATGCTGCACTCCTGACCACCCTCTACAATAGCGTTATTTTCATTCATGGCCTCCGCGGTCACCCTCAGTCAACGTGGGAGTACCGAGTACATCCCCCCTCGGTCCTGACCGCCTCTGGCGACGCGCAGCGCCCAAAGAAAACCAAAATATCTTCAAAAGTACGCCGCCTGCTGGGTCGTTCAAAGGCTCGACCTGAACAGACCTGTGACGGGAAAGAAGCCACCATCTGCTGGCCTGCTGATCTTCTCCCGAACATGTTGCCGAGCTGCCGCATATGGACATACGGCTATAACGCAGATGTTGCCACGTTCTTCGGCACAAGTAACACGAATAACCTTCTGAAGCACGCCAATGACCTCAAGGTTAAGCTTGAGAGAGCCCTGAAAGACGATGTGAGCACTCAGCACTTGCAGTATTCACAGGATCATCTTCATACTAATGATGCTTGTCAAGCTCCCCATCATTTTTTGTCCCTCACAGCCTTGGTGGACTTTTGGTCAAGCGGGTGAGTAGCAAGACCGTGGCGACGTAAATCCCAGGGGAATTAGTATTCGATGTTAACATGTCCCAGGCACTCTCGTCAATGGAATCAGACGTGGACCAACAATATCATCAACTATTAGCGCGGGTGTCTGCGATTGTCTTTTGCGGTTGTCCTCATAGAGGAGCAGACACGGCATCCTGGGGGCTCTTGGCTTTGAAATTGGCTTCCGTCGCCTTAGTTGGTTCAAATCCGGAGCTTCTTTCTGCTCTTGAAGTGAACTCCGCCATTCTCGACCTCGTCCATGAAGACTTTCTGAAGACACACCGTCGATCCCTTTCTAAGGTCCGAATTCACTCGTTTCTAGAGTCCCGGCCTCTTTCGGGCATCAAGGGTTTGGACAGCCAGGTAGTTGCAGCCGCAATTAAGAATCCCATCTTCAAACTGAAAGATGCACTAACAAGTTACAAAGCAGATTGTTGACACATTCTCCTCTAAGCTTGGCTTGGCGGAAGAGAGATTTGAGACGATAGATGCAGACCACCGTGAGATGGTTAGGGAACCTGGGGTCGAGCCTATTTCGGATCTCCTGAGAGACCTGCATCTGGAAGTGGACGCAAGATGATCACATCATTGCCTCGGTACGTAGACCAGATCCTGGTGGTTTCTGGCCTACATCGTTACTTACCACTCCAAACCAATCCAGATTCAGAGTCAGAGTCAGATCCAAAATTGACCTGCGACGACGAACCTTCCGAGCCTTATCAACATATTGATAAATATGACGTCTTCGACTATCGATCAGTCTTGGAGAGGGTTCAGCGGCGCTTTCCTGAATCCTGTTCATGGATCCTGGAATCTGAAGCTTTTACGAAATGGACTCGTGCAGACCCTTCGCATTCATTCTGGCTGCGTGGTGACCCTGGCCAGGGCAAGTCCGTGATTGCCCGGTATTTTGTGGAAGAGGTCATTCCACAGGCCGTTACTAACTGTACTATTGCGCGAGACAATCGACGAGCGTGTAAACCCATTGTCGCTTATTTCTTTTGCTCGTACCAGAGCCCGGAAACCAAATCTCTACGTAGCCTCTTGTGCTCGCTCATCCATCAACTACTCACCCAGCTTCCACGGAGCTCGGATATTGGTCAGATAATGAGACAACGACACGAGCTACTCACTCAATCCCCGAACGAAGGCATGCGCCACCTCTGGGCCATATTTGAGGAGCTCATCTCTACCTCCTCGCTGCGAGCCGGCATACCAGTCTACCTTGTTTTGGACGCTATGGACGAACTCGACCAGAGTGACCGTATTTGGTTATTGAAGAGACTCTGCCCACTCATGCGCGACTTAACCACGAGATCCTTGAAGAATAAGACCACCAGGAGTGATTTTACCAAACTTTTCATTACCAGCCGCGACGAGCCGGATATTGTATGTGAATTGAAGGAGTTCGACCCATGGTCTCTCAACCTCAATACCGAAAATGGAAACGCTGATGACCTCAACAAATTCATCACCGCCACTGTCGGCGAGTACGGCGAGCTGAATGGGTTCGAAAAAGGACTCACAAAAAAGATCACCGCCGCTCTGCAGATCAAAGCTAAGGGCATGTTCCTCTGGGCGTCACTTGCTTGGTCTTATTTCATTGGAGGGGTTGGCATCTGGAGAGAGAACACTATAAGAGAACAGTTAGAAGTCCTCCAACTTCTGCCACCTGGCATGGTGCCACTGTACCAACGGATACTTGACGGAATCGACCCCAGATATCGCGCCGATTTACTACACGCACTCCAGCTCATTGTTGCGGCAGTGCGCCCGCTCACCGTCGATGAAATAGCCATTGCTCTCGCTCTTAGAGGGAGGCCGCGCAGATTATGCGATCTTGATGCTCCGAGTTCGGCTGGTATCCAATCTTTCTTCCAACGTGCTTGCCCCTATCTTCTCAAGACTGATGAGTCCGGGTTGGTATCCCTGATTCACTTGTCTTGCAGGGACTACCTAGTCCAGATTCGGGAGATTGACCACCAGCCGAACAAATTCTACATCGACGAGCCAGCCGCAAACCTGGCCATGGGTTTGGATTGTCTATCATACCTTGGCATGGACGGTTTCACGACCTACAATTTCATTTCTGGGAGAACCCTTTTTGAGCGTCACTCGTTTCTCCGATATGCCCATGAGTACTGGGATGTTCATCTGAGGGACCGCAACGATCAAGTCGAGGACATTTGGTTGTACGTTTCACGTCTTTTCGACCACAAAACAAAGTGTTGGAAGTGGTACGATGACGGGAAGATTGTGAATAATCTGTATAGGGCACGTCTTTACGGCGTATTTGAAAGAGGTGTGAAACCTCCCTATCAGATGGACCTCAACGTGACGTGGTGGGGTAGCCACATCATCCATGTTCTTTCAGGTCTTGCTTACAATATACGAGAGATTCAACTAGATCGTCTCCGATACCTTAGCCGTCTGGGCCTAGACATCAACGGCAAGACGGAATTCGGACAGACACTACTGCACCGATGCATACAGGAATGGCAAGATGAGCAGGAAAGTTTACTGCAGGATGAGGTTAAAGACAACACGAAGGAAATCCACCACGTGTCGGTATCGGAGAGGACTCTTCATGATATCCTTGCGTTCGCCGATACCAATCCGAATGTAATGGATGTATTTGGGCGCACACCACTCAGTTTTGCCATTCACGAAGGACTCGACAGGGTCGTTGCGATCCTCCTCGATACCCCTCACTTGGATTTCAAGGATGGCTCAGTAGCACTTTGTACCGCAGCGATGGAAGGAGTCTTATCCGTAGTGGAAGCACTACTGAAACGGGGGCTCTCGACCGAGAAAAAGACGAAATATGGAGAGACGGCACTACATCTTGCAGCGCAGCAAGGTCATCTCCAAGTAGTCAAATTGCTAGCATCTCACAGTCCTAG
This sequence comes from Rhypophila decipiens, assembly GCA_033297075.1. Classification (NCBI taxonomy): domain Eukaryota; kingdom Fungi; phylum Ascomycota; class Sordariomycetes; order Sordariales; family Naviculisporaceae; genus Rhypophila; species Rhypophila decipiens. The sequence goes on along the minus strand of MU858267.1, from coordinate 9,443 downwards.
CCACGTCCTGAACGCAAAAGACAACAACGGATGGACTGTTTCGCATCGCGCCATAACCTCTGGGAACCAGGAACTGTTCCTCTGGTTGGCGAACCATCCCCAGGTCGATCTTGGCCTACGAGATAAGCACGGGCGCCGACCGGTGGCTTTTGCTGCCGCGTATGGCACGCTGGCCATGCTCAAAGACGTGCTCAGCCGACGGCCTGGGGATATCACGCACAAGGACTCCTTTGGCAACACACTCTTCCACATGGCAGCGTTGGGGAGCAGTACTCAAAACCTTTCCTACCTCCTCCAGCTTGCTGAAGAGGGCCAACTAGATCGTCCAGGAATCAACAGCTGGGGCCGCACCGTCCTTGATCTCGCGCCGACTCAAGGAATGGCTGATTATTTGCGTGACCTAGGCTTTGAACACTCGCCTGGGTATCGAGCATTCCAGAACAACCTCGCGTTACAAATACGGCGCCTTGAGGAAGCCCAGGCAATGATTCCGTGAATGCCAACAATGGGGAAGATGAAAGCAGCATTAATATGATTCAGCGCCTCCCAGAAGACCCCGAGACCTTCTTCCACCTTAGCTGGGACGAACTGGAACGAGATCAACGCTGCGGGCCATCTGTCAGGAACAATGACACGCTTGGACGCAAATTTAATACCATTTATGCGAGTGACCCATGACTGGCCAACGAGTCCAACGACTTTTCGCAACCGTTCTCGCGCAAGTTGGCCATCGAGCTCTTTCGACGCGAACAGGAGATCATGGTCTTCAAAATCGGTTACCTTACAGAGTTCTGGGTTGAAATCACTCATCATTTGCAGTCTCGGAATTTCTGGAGCCTCTGACAGTCTGACTTGGGGACGTACCGCGATGTGAAGAGGTGACGTCTTGTCAAATTGATGATGCTTTACTTTCTCCTGGCGTTGGTGTCTAGCGCCACTGTTGTTAAGATTTCTTCTCCAGCCACTTCAAACGCTGTCGGCCGAAATTGCGCCTGTCATACAGAGTACTGTACACGTAACGCCCTGGATCGGACTCCCGTACCTGGCTTGAATCTAGCTGTTTATTTTTCGCCAGAAGACCTCCTAATAAGATTCACAAACAGCGCAATTCCCCAGCTACGGATTTCCTTTCATCTGAACATCATTCTCGCAAGAAGCAGTTGTTTTGGTTTCCTGTATTTACACTTAAAGCTTCCAGGTTTTCATGCGAATACGGCACAGTAAACCCGCTGTTTAATTATTAGCGTGGTTCTCTGGATTGGGCCCACATTAAGATTTCGAACCTCAATAGAAGAACAACCAGAAAAGCTCCTTTAAAGCAGAGAAATACAGAATACTAACAAAGAGAGCGAGAATAGTCATGTTAGGCTGCGTTTTCTCTATGAACATTGGCCATTCAGTCAAAGAGTTGTAATTTTGAGTGGGTAGAGTACTGCGCTAACAATCAAACAGGGGCCGCACTCTTTGCGGCTTTAGCGGCCTTCGGCATTGGTTAGCGTCATTTGTGGGGAACCCATGGGTGCTGTGGGGGAATCAGAGCAAGGATTTTGCGTTAACCTTGGAATCCAGCGCGTCGGTACCGCGTCTTCACGTTCCCATCCCAATTACCATGCCACTTTAACCGGACCACCTAAAACAATTGCTACACCTTCACTGTACGTCTCAAAGAGCTCGTGACATTGTCTTCCAAAACACCCAATCACCACCCCGGCGGTCAGACCTTTGAAGATCCAGGCCTGGCATTGAGGTCGAACCAACAGGAGCCATGATGGCGGAGGATGGGGTCGACCAAAGGGCAGGAGCGGACGCCCTTATCGTGGATGACGAGGTCTCCTTCGGCGAGAACATGTCCGGCTGGGTGGCCAAGCCAAAGGATGAAAGACTTCAATCCATTTCTACTTCATGTTGGAGGGAATGTATCCGATGGAAGCCACAACGGCGCCGTTCTCGATCCAGTCCATAACACCCGGATCGCCGGATCGCGCTGTCATCGACAAGTTAACCCGGGTCACGGCGAATCTCGAGGTCGAGCTCTTTCTGGTCTTGCTAGAGAGAGGACCGACCGCGGTTGGTGGTGCGGAGGAAGGGAGTGAGAGTGGTGCTGTCCCGAAGACGGAATTCATCGTCAGGCGACTTGTTGATTTTGGTGGTCAGCTCTATTTTTCTGACTATCCAATCGACGAGAGTCAGTTCTATCAGGACATTGGACCCAAGGATGCAATTCCGGAGCGGGCCGAAGCGGTACGTGGCGCTGACTCCTTTCTTTAATCTCACCTGTCTATCCTCCCTGTCTCTCGGCCTTTTCAAATTTCAAGGTCGCACGTAACTCAACTAATACTACGAGCAACAGGCTGTTTTACTCGTGACTCGTGATTCATTAGCCAGCTCCTTGTTCGATTTGTTTGGGTTTGACAGCAAAGATACCATTGCATCCTCTAGATGCTGTCCCGATATCCGACAGGTGCTCAAGCAATTCGCCGATAGATGTGTGGCGAGCGAGGCCCAGAGGACCCGGCTCATACCTGTGCTCAAGGAACTCGTTGTGGGAGTTTTGAATCTGGAGAGCGACCTGCATCATGCTCTCCTCACCGATCATGATTTCCTGCCTGTTCAGACTGCTTTCTCACGGGCGAGGGAGTGGGAGGCTTTGGAGCAGGTCGTTACGCGGACCGAGGGCAGGTTGGGCGTGGCCGATCCTTCGGCAGTGGGGATGCTGGTGAGGGGTGGCCACGTCAAGTTGGAAAATGTTGACAAATGGTGAGTTTGACCGGGCCCTGTCCCACACGTACCAAGCTATCATATTGACGTGGAATCTGTATCACAGGATGATGGCTTGTGTGGTCCACGCCAACTCCATCCGCGGAAAATGCGCGAGACTAGCCGAGTTCCTCAAGGGCCTGGAAGGTCCGGACGGGACAAGCGATGACAACCATCGGCAATGGGTGATGCAAACCTTTGACAAACATGTTCTGCAGGGAACCCAAGAAGGCCGCCTCAACTTTGAAGATGGAGATGCGGTTCTGACTCTTGTTTTGCGTCTCTTTGAGCTAGACGAGGCCACTGTTAATTACAGGTAAGCCCTTGGAGTGGTAGACCGCCGGCGTTTGGCCTCGGGCTTGGCTAATTTGGAGCACCCCAACCGTGTAGCCTTCTCGCTCTCGCCGACAGATACCCGTCCCAGACCTCCTTCATGATTGGCCTCCTTCTCAGACTGAACAAGGCCCTGCAATCTTGCACTTCACCCTGCCCGTCAGCAAAGAAGTTATTCCTTGATCTTGCCGAACGAACTATCAAGCATCTCGACATCTCGCGGTTTTGCACCTCCAGCGCCATCCCGCTGCGGGACTTCATGGGCCACGAGCCAAGGATACCGGCCAAGCAAAATCAAGAAGACCGGCTCGTCTGTATAACCTCTTCAGAACCGGCGCCAATGCTTGTCATTGACCACGAGCAGCTGGCCGAGTTTATTGCAGCTCTTTTGCAGCAAAAGGTTGGCAGTGCAAGAATGAGGCAGCTGGCCTTTGGCATCATAGCCAAGGCCCCTTTAATCCGTCGCGGAGATTTCGTTACACTATGGTTGCCATTTCTCCACAAGCTTATTGTAGTTCTGGAGCACCACAAGGTTCCGCTGTCGAAGCCTCGCTGGAGTCACATCTTTGCCGCCATCCTCGACGCCTTCGTGTACAAGAGCAAGCCCCGAATCGAGGTCATGGAATGGAAAACAGACCTTGCTCGACACACCTGTTTCTGCGCGCACTGTAACAATTTTAGGTTGTTTTTCGCAGCCGACCAGGTCGAGCTCCGTGGTGAGGGGATGAGCCAATTTGATGTCGACCACATCAAGACCTATATCCTCAACGTCTTAACCCAGAGGACGTCTTAACCCAGAGGACGTCATGCCAATATGACCCCCTCACCGGACTCCTGGTCATCAGCAAGATTGGCTCTTTTACGGAAAAGACCAATAGAGAGTGGGCGCAGGCTGGGGAATACGTCAGGAGTCGAGTCAGGCGCTTTGACGAGGCTAAGCTGAAGCAGATTCTCGGTCTTGACTTTTCAAGTATCTGGAATGCCACGAGCCTTGTGCTCCCGGAGGCTCCAGTCAAGGTTCCTCCTCCTCCTGCCAACCCAATTCAGCAAGAACTTCGACCCTTCCCAGTCCAAGGTGCATTGCCCTCGATTCTGCCGCCTCCACAGATTGGCCGTCTCCCTAACCCGGTCCACGGCTACAATACTCAATCATCCCGGCTTTCAAACTTAGAGTTAGACACAATATTGGCTGATCTTCCCAGGGCCCCAAGGGGACCAAGGGGTGGGCAGCTTGCCGTCGATCCTCTCCCCGTCTTAGGCGCTGATGTCAGTGCTTTTCTAATATCGAGGTCGGGACCCCCGAATCTTAGACACCCATCCCACCCACTGCTTACTCAAAGGGCTGCTGGCCCAATTCCCCCGCCATTAAGAGGGCCATATACAACGACAGCAGTGCCAACACCTATCCAGCGCCCCCCAACTGGTGGTCCTCCACCAGCCATTCCCCCTCGGTCAACGGTGCCATCTACAACAGCAGCAGTGCCAACAACTATTCCGCGCCCGTCAGTCGGTGGTCCCCCTCCCGTCATTCCCCCACAGGCAACAACGCTGCCTGGCGCATCTATCCGGGAGATGCTAGGCAAGGCCGTGCAGGACATGCCGCCGGTTCTTGACGCCTTCGAGACTTTTGTCGAGGAGGAGCTGCCTATAGTCAGACAGGAACACCCGCGATATTCCAACAGTCAGATTCGCATGCAATTGTTGAGGACGTGGTCGAGGTTGCCAAAGGACCTGCGAGAGATGTGCCATAACAAGGCTCGAGAGGACTGGGTGAAGAAAGTCCCGGCAGCATGGGTAATGGTAGGTACCGCGGTCTTGTCTAAATACTCGCAACATGCTGGACCGGAACAAACCTCGGCTACGAGAGGAAACCCAGGACCGTCGGGTATTTGGGCTCGGTTTGGTCACCAGAAGCAGCCTGCGCCACCCCGACAAGTAGACATGAAATCGCTGCTTGGAAAATACTGGGAAGAAACGGTCCGGGAAAGGAAAGCTGGAGGCTTGTCCGCCCTGTCGGCGTCGTTTTTCTCCGCGACGGGGGCGACGAGGACGAGCAATGATCGGGAGCGTCGTATTGTTGTTGAACGAGTTGTGCAGACACTTGTACCGAACACTGCAGCGTCAAGTTCCGCGCCATCTTCGACACAAGGTGGACACGTGCAGCCGAGAGCGACTCTGCCTTCGTCTTCCAGCATTACTCGAACTTCGGCTGCTCAGCCCTTGTCATCAAGAACTCCTCCCACCCGACGCAGAGCTGACCAAGTAATCGTGCTTGATGACAGCGATGATAACAAGCCTTCGCGGCCTGTCAATACTTCTGCTAGGAGCACAAGTGGACCGTCGAGCACGATCAGACCGTCACAGCCGCCCTTGACCTCAGTGGAACCTAAACTTGAAAAGGTTGATACCGCTCCGTCTTCTTCAAAGGCAAGCGGGCTTCCCCCACCGCCATCAAGTTTAGCCGAGGCTTACGCAAAATACGAGGCACGGATGCGTCCACGGTTGGAGAAGAGATTCAGGTACCTCGGACCTGAATCAGTCAAGAGGTCGATACGACATAGTTGGGAGGCGATGTCGGATAGTGATCGCCAGAGTTACTGTCTCGCACCCGTGGCGTCGCCGACGACGAGTCCAAAGCAGGAGCCTGTGATTCCCCCCACGACGGCCTCGAGTCCGCAAAAGAAATTTGGGGTTCCTCCAAGAATGTCATCGAGTCCCCCCGTACAATTTGCAGGGCCTTTTAGAACGCTGTCTAGCGCTACGCGTGGGGACGGGAGCAGCAGCTCGCCTCTTCAGATCGTATCAGGTAATATCCAGCGCGGGCGAACAAATAGTGGCGCATCTGGGGCTGCTACGCCCAGTGCTGGTTCGAGCGATCGCTTTGGTGCAGGTAGTGCCAGCAGGTCATCAAAGAGGAAATTTACTGGTCCTGAGCGAAGCTCAGAGAAGAACAAGACAAGTCGTCGCTCATTGGGCAACGGCAATGGGATTGACGACGCGACTATGGCCGGGAACTTGTATTACCCGCCCATTGCGCCGACCTCAACGCCTGCGGCAAGTGGTGGTGCTGCTCCTCGAACCCTGAACGGATCTACTGGGGGGTCGAGGTCAGGGACGAACAGGTCTGCGCCTACGCCGATGGTTATTGACCTGACGCTGGACGACTGATCTTTGTTTCTTTCCTTGGCTTTCCTTTGGTTCTGGAAGGCCACAGAATTGTTGGTCAGGGGCTTGTGTTTGTTGAAATGTGTTGATGTCATTATGGTCATTTCGAATTGGACTGGAAAAGTGGGTTTTATCTTGGGCTTTTGTATTATCATTTCTAATCATTGTAGGCGTTTGTTATCGTCATGGCATATGATAGAGCCCTTGGATTGGGTCGCTAGAACGTGTATTTGTTTACTCATGTACATGGGTAATATACCAGGCAAAATGGACACCACTGTATTATTACCACTTAGACTTGGACAGATCAAAATGGATGGATGGTTGTCACGACCAACATTGTTAGAAATAGATTAATTGTCTTCGATGGTTGGCAGTGCCCTTGTGATAGTGTCCCCTGCCGGGAGTCTGTCAAGTGACTGTGACACAACCGATGCAGTGAAAAGGGGTGAGGGTGTGTGCGATGGTTCATGTGCCGCCCCGTCGCCAAGCCACAATGGTGATACCTTGAAGACCGCACTACGTCATTGCCTGGGCTTTTCGCTCTCGGTATCCGTAACCGATAAGGGAATGAGGCTGCGCAAAGAGTCGACGCCGGTGCGGGCCGTAAAAAAAAAAGATAGAAAACCGGGATTGGGAATCGCGGCTCATTCAGCCCTGACTCTTTGGGACATGGCGTTGTGGCAGTGTTGGTGGTGTTTACAGCGCAGGTTTCGGATCTTCGTTCACAATCACTGCAGAGCAGGAGTTTCAGGGTTCCAGAGTTCCTTCTCGGTGAAGCGTTACACCCGCCAGTGTGGCAGCGCCACGCCAGTGCTGCCGACCGTCATTTTTCCGCTGCGTATTAGCGCTTTGGCGCTCTGGAGTCTGGACTCCCCCGGAATTGGGGGCTATCGATCAGCTCAACCCGATCAGGCAAGACGCTGAGGATTCGCGGGAAGATCCCGGGGGCTTGTCGCTGTCGGTCTGGAGAATTGTTAGCAGCCAGGCAGCTGAAACCCCGCTCTCTCTTATCGTCGTGCCCGGGTCCCTTCGACACCGACCGTCTCGAAGCCGATCAAGACGGCGACTTTCAACTTCTACGAGATTCACCGAGCCCTTAAGCGACAAGAGCCAGATAACCACACATCGTGTGGCACGATGCGATGCGCATGTGCCGCTTTTCTCCCACCACGGAATAGCTCCCCGTGGGAAATAAGCGCCACTGGTTGGGCAGGTCGACATGGGTGGTCTTGTCGGGCCCAGCAGCTGAACCTGCAGGGTTTCATTTGACGATGAGGGTGGTGTCGCGCAGACTTTCGCGCTGCGGCTCAAGTTGTTTCTCCTCTTTTTTATTCTCGTCTGTTTTCCCTCCATCGTCGTTCTCGTTCTCTCGACTTCTCCTTCATCTCTTGCTGTCTTTATTATTGTCGCGATACCCCCATTTAAGACCATGACTCTTTCCACGTTCAATTAGTTACGCGCCGCTTATATTCGCATTGCCCTGTTTCGTTTCTTCTTGGATAACTCCTGTTTAGCTTGTATCAATTCGTTTTGTACTATTACGACGTCCTCTATATCCACTACTCAGAATTCGCCATATAACATAACTAATATTCTTTATATCATTCTGTTCCAACCGCTACAATGACGACCCCAAGTCCAAACACGCCTCCTCATCCTCAACTCGCCGCCCCTCAATCCAACATCCCATCCACAACATCAACGGTCGCCAAGTCTTCTCCAGTGACACTCACAGGATGGGCAGCCAAGGTCGCAGAGAAATGCCCCTTTGTCGACGGCCTCACCGTCCTCAAAGCCGGCACCGAAGATCGCTATTTCCTCAAAGCAGTCGACCCCAAGAAAGCCTTCCTCCCAGGCCAACCGCGCGAGCCCGTAGACAAAACCCCCTCCGATGCGAACAGGACCCGCATAGCCGAGTACCTACAACATGCCCATCTAACCAAAGAAATCGACTCCCTCCTCAAGTTCATGCGCTACCTCTTTGTCCAAACCCCTTCCTTCCGGCATATCGCACCCTTGCACCACCAAAAGTCCCGCGAGCGGGACATTGTCGTGGACGAACACCCAGGGTTGCATCTAGTCTGGTACTACCAGGTCATCTTCATCAAACCCATACCGGCCTATTTCTTCTCCCCCTCCTGGTGGGCCTACATCCAAAAAGCCGACAAGGACGTCTTTGAAGCATCGCTAGGCTTCATGCGGAGCTACACCTTTCTCATCAAATACGAAACAGATTACCTCCTCGCCTGCGAGAAACACCTTATCCCGAAACTTCTCCCAGCCAACCTCCCAAACACAAGCATTTCCAACACATGCAACTGCTGCCAAAAGCCCACCCAGAACGAAGATGAAAAGCGACACCCGACCTACGAAGAATTCTCCGACTTCCTCCTCCCATTCGAATCCGTCTCAGACGAAGAATGCCCGCGCCGCTTCCATTACGGCGAATTGCGTCTAACACGCATAAACAGGACAGCCTTCATAACCCGCGGCAAACTAGCCTATTTCCACATCTACCCCCAATGGGGCCAATTCCTAAACCACGTCCTCGCCCCGGTTATTACCGTCTTCGCAGTCTCTACTGTGGTGCTCAACAGTATGCAAGTGAGTCTAGCAGCTATAGACATGGGCCCGGAGGGGAGCGGGGATACCGATGGTTGGCCACGGTTCATTGGACTATCGAAATGGTTCCCTATTGTTGTCATGATACTTATTGCTGCTGTTGTGGGAGGCGGGGCGTTTGCGTTGGTTGTTGTTGCTATCAAGGACTTGCTTTTCGCGGAGCAAACAAGGAAGAGGAAAAAGGTGGATCCGAATGCTGGAGAGAAGAGTCATGGTATAATTTGGTAATATCGGTGTATCAGTAAGGGTAATTATAGGGACACCCTTACGTTTTAGTAAAAAACACACATCTACTACCCTAACAGTACTATAACGTAGTAGTTGGCTTAAAAACTAGCCCTATCATTATATAAAAACCCCATTTTCCCAGGTATTATACTATATATATCCCCTACTACTAACTATATTAACTATTAGAGCTATATAGGGCATCTTCTTTTAATACTAAGAGATTTGTTACAACCTGATACCTGGGTAGGTACAGACTGCAAGGCAGGACGCCTAACGGGGGTTGACAGTTGGAAAGGAGGTTGTACGCGGTAAGTACTGCAAGTACTGTCACT